>JAADKR020000016.1:2234140-2246416 GCA_011763505.2 Lythrypnus dalli
CCCCCCCCTCCCCATCACCCCACCCCGACCCCCCCATCCCCGCCTGGTCAGCACGCGGAAGAATTAGAGAGCTAAGCAGTCGTAAATCAGCAGAACGTTTCCGGGAAGACGGACGGACGGACGGCGGACACAGAGACGGGGGAGGGCTCGAGAAAATGGAGGAGGCGGCCTGTAAATCTACCCCGGGCTGATGTGGAGCTTGTAAGTTCAGAGCGACGCGCCGAGAAGGATGGAGGTCTGAGCGCGTGGCGTTTATATGTAAGTGGTGATAAGCGCCGGCGAGCGAGCGGGACATCGGCGAGGCCCGGGACGTAAGTGCTGATACAGGGCGACCGACGCTGCTCCGGGAAATAACAGCACTGCCTTTAACAGCGCAGGTGGTAATGGGGAGTACATAAACATGGCAGGGTAAAGCGGCGAGCCAGGCAGTGAAGTTTGTCTTGTTTGTGTTGGTTCAAACTGGTTACATGCATTTTGTGGAAGTATTTTTCGGTACATTTTTATTGCTTAAAGGGCAGGTTAAATATTTTTTTAGAACATTCTCGCTTCCAAAAACATACCTGTATTAATATCATTCATTATATTGTTGACTTTGGTCATTGCTTCTTCTACAGCTGAAGCGCACTGATTAGTACTTCATTGTTTATGTTCAGAGGATCATTAGCTTAGATTTAGATTTTTGTTGCCACAACACCAATCCAGAATGCCTGGAGAAAAGTTCTGCCCAAAGGCATAAAGATCCGTTAAATTGGTAGATACAATTATATTTGTAAGAACTTGTAACTTAGCTGTACGTGTATCATGGCGCAAATCATGGCGTGTATTGTAGTGTGTATCACGGCGAGTATCATGGCAAGTATCACGGCGAGTATCACGGGGAGTACAGTATCACAGCGAGTATCACGGCGAGTATCACGGCGAGTATCACGGCGAGTATCACAGCGAGTATCACGGCGAGTATCACGGTGAGTATCATGGTGAGTATCATGGCGAGTATCACGGCGAGTATCATGGCGAGTATCACGGTGAGTATCATGGCGAGTATCACGGTGAGTATCATGGTGAGTATCATGGCGAGTATCACGGCGAGTATCACGGCGAGTATCACGGCGAGTATCACGGCGAGTATCACGGCGAGTATCACGGTGAGTATCACGGTGAGTATCACGGCGAGTATCACGATGTTCTTATGGCTTGTCTGGCAGAGTGGGCGGAGTGACATGTTTTTGTGAGGTCCAATGTAAGCACAGTCTGGCAGGTGTCACACAGAGTGACAAATGCCACTAATAACGATCCGTCACAGATCTGGCTCTGTGTGGCAGCTGTGCCCGATGTCATGTTATTTTTGCCACTTGTAAATCTGAAAGCTCGTTGTACAACTCTCCCGTTTCACTGTAGCTGAGACACATGCACCGATACTGTCGGTCATTATTACAGCCGGGAAACACACGGTTGAAATATTGTTATGGGAACACACCATGTACATGAGAGTTGTCATCGAAGCAGACACTCACTCGGCACATGGACTTGACACGTCTTGCTCAGTAACCTAAAGTTTGGGGGTTCTATTCCTGCCTTTAACAAAGAGACATGCTCATTTTGACTTTCTGACTTCATGGCTGGTATGCTCCTGCTTCTCGTTTGAATATGGCATAGATAGAGACATTTTTGACCAACTCAAGCATATTGATTTTTACTAATAATGATTCAAAAACTACATAACAAAATAAAAATAACATGATTATTTGTCACTGTTCAGGGTGTGACAGAGAAGTGAGTGATTAATATACAGCATTGTATGAAACTATGAAACCTATATCATGCTTTATTTAGGCTTTTACAACTACTATAATTACTTGTGAGATTTTCTTAAAGTATAAATTATATGTATGTCTCTTTAAAAACATAAATCAGGTGTTGAGCATTTAATACAAACAGTGAAGGAGGGAACGGAGTAAATTAAATTAGTTGTGGCCAAAACTCATTCCTGACTTTCCTTACTCTTACATTTTATTTGGGGACCCCTTGCCAAGTTGTGATTTAGATCAATAAAATAGAACCTTTCTCTAGTGCTGAAAAAAAAAGTTCCTATATTAGTAACACCCTAATGTACAAATATCATTTAACAGTATCCATCTCCAGTAAAGAGCAGGGAGAGACAATCAGCAAATTGCCAAAGCCTGGACATGACCCTAACACTGTGACACAGCAGCCGCCATAACCTCCACTATCAACTGCACATTTTTCATCTTTTTCAAGCACTCTCAAACAAAACCAATTCATGAAAGCGAGAAGTTTGTGCAATCAGGGGAATTAAGAGCCTATAAACAGGTACACTGGCTCTAATCAGCCCGCAGTCTTTCTTACCTTTCCTCAAATTACTCGTTGATGTTTGCCAAATGAATTGTGCAGCCAACCACCACATTAAGCTCTCCAGAATTTTGTGATCTCCATTAGCATTCTCCCGGCGTAGCAGCTAATTGGCTTTTCTATTAGCATACACTGGCTCCACTGGTAATGACTGGAAATGGTAGTGGCACAAAGAAGCTTTTTGCCGGAAATTGTGCGCAGTAATTTTCATATGGCTAATTGTTATGAAGACAAATACACAGACAGCATCAAAACAAGAAAATGTGCTTTTGGGGCATGGCCAATCATGCCACTATGATTGAGGGAATATTTTAATCTCCTTTCAACTGGAAGGAAATAGATCCATGGAAAAAAAATAAGAAAGAAAGAAATCGTATGGATATTGTATATGAGCCTATATGGTCAGAGGAAAATGACTTCACTTCTGTCATTTTATTGTATATATTACTATAAATAAATCTGATCATCAAGAAAGCCAGCAGGAAGCGCATAGAGAAGAAAACAGAGGTGAAATAAATATTGTAAGAGAGACTATGCTGTGAAGCGATACTGCATTTGTATTTAAAGCAAGTTTTACAACAAATTGTACTTTTATTCCATTCAAATAACCACTTGTTGCTGTCAGTTCCATGTTTCCAGTCTTCAATACTGTTTTGATTGCAAAAACTAAAAGCCCCATCTGCTACAAATATATTCTCATATTTCTCATATATTCTCTCAACACGTGATGATCTCCATTCATATTGTAAACAAAGTCTGCTAAAAAGTAAACCAGATTGCAGAATAAAGATAAAATAAACAAACTAAACAAAAAAATATATATGTATAAGTGCTATGATTGTTTGGAAGAGTTTGAACCTACAGATTATTGCATCTCTTCACTTTCAACATTCATCTTGTGTCAAGGTTTACTTTGGATGCCACTTCTCACCTGAAAACTCTAAAGAAAGAGTCTACTCTCAAAGATTCTCAGCTTCAGTTGTTTTTGTCTCGTTCTGCGTCTGCTTAACACAGCAAAGTGCTTTTAATTTGCCTCTTTGTGGAGACGGACTTTTTTCTCCTCCCCATTTAAACAAGTACCTCTATGGGCTCGATGTCTCGATGGCTCGATGGGCTCCTGGGCTCATGGGCCTGGGCTCCACACTTGGCCTCTTCCTCTTCCTCTGTTTTTAATGGCCTCCACCGCTCGGCTCCGTTCTCCCTTTTTATATCTCACCAGAGACGGCACAAGCGTCTCCTCAGCATTTCCTGCTCCGAGCTCCTCAATCTCTCTGCGGTTAATTCCCCTTTAACTGTGTTCGCTCGAGTCGTTAAGTGATTAAGCAGTTTAATTAGGCCACGCAATGAAGGCGCACTGAAGACACCACAATGGCTATTTCCTGAACGGCTCCGTGTAAATGACGTAAAGAGCAACAAAGTACAACTCCGATTTTGGGGGGGACCGTCTTGTTTCTGTGCAGTTTTCTTACTACTTGAAAGTTTGCTTATGCACCACAATTTGAAGTGAAGGATGGATGAAATGACAGGGACAATCAAAACCTTAAATGTTTCATGAAGACTACTTTTCTGATTCTCCTACTGTTCAAAATTGACTTCCTGGATTCTCTCTGAAGTATTATTTGTTGTTTACATCTCATGCCAAATGCTGCTGCTCTTGTTTTAACTTCAACTACAAGCGTTCATATTACACCTGTGTCTGTCCATGTTTGAATTGATTTTAAAATGTTGATGCTAGTCTATAAAGCACTTAATAAGGAAGCACTTATTATGCAGCAGGCTTGACTTCAGACTTAGTTTCTCTGCCCTGAGTTTCTGTGTTTTACAACATTAAAGCAAAAGCACTTTCATGATGCTAACAACAACAAAGATGGCCAGTTAAACATGCAATATACCTAAATGAACAACGGAGAAAATGATACTGAGAAATTTATACTGAAGTACAGACAAAAAAAAGTGTTCCTCTGCAAGGAAACAACTAACAATTCAAAAAGTAAGAGTGTAGAGCCTGTCTGTTGTTGTTTTTTTTCTGTTCTCCTCCAAGTGACCTTCAAAAACACTACTTAGTACTCACAACTCCTCACAAGATCAATGCCACTCAGACACAACAACTGAACAATTAAAACTGAGTATTTCAATTCCACCAAAACATCTCCACTCACAAAGCCAACCACAAAAATACACAAGAGTAATGGATTTGTGTGCATCACACAATCAGCAGAATACAACCGTAAACATAATACCACCAACATAGAACAACAGAATCAAGTCGAAGCATCAGTTGCATCAGTTTTATCATTGACCACAGTTCGACCAAACCAGCACTGTTATATTTTTAACCAGTCCCTCACCGTTGTCGTCTTCATCAGGCGACGCTCATCCATGCTGCACTCCTCCTCCTCCTCCTCCTCCTCCTCCTCCTCCTCTTCTGCTCCTCAGGCCCGTCCATGTTCCAGCGCTGTGTCCTCTCCACTTCTCAAAGCCACACGATCTGGGTGATGCTCTGCTTTGTGGACAAATCTTGGGACAAGCCCATGTCCTCCACCTGTCCCCACCTGTCCTCCACAAGCTCCAGGATCAGGCTGTTCAAAACAAAGTCAGCTTTAACAAGTTCAGTGAGCAAGATGTGGCAAACACTCCTGAATATAATGTACATTTTCTTGATTTCCCCTATGTCCAGCGTTAGGGTTTCAGTGAAAAATACACAGTTTATATCTTTAGGTTCAACAACATTATCAAAACACTGCACTTCAGTTTTGAGTTTGACTGTTGTTACTAAAGCTATTCTAAAGTCACAAACTGAAAAATGGCATTTTCTTCACTGACTCACCATAAAGTCTTGATGTCACAGTGAGCTCCAAACAAATCTACATGAAGGCAGGGAAAAAAATATATATATTTATATATATATATCAGGGGTGTCCACAACTGAAGGCCTTATACTGAAGCATACAGAGTTTGGAGGGCCAAAGATTGGTTATTTATTCATTCATTAATTAATTGCAAGTGGTGTGTCCACAGGAGAGTGGTAGTTAATGTAGCAAAAACTAGGTGCATGCAGCAGAGGTTTAACCCATGCCTCACATCATTATTTAGCTTTAGCTTTAGCTTAATGCTAGCTGTTTCTCACCATAAAATGTTAGCTTTAGACACAGTAATCATGCAGAATCATGACACTTGCTGTAAAAAGTACAATCTCTGGTGATGTCTGCCAACAAGGAGCCTCAGGGCCACCACAAATATGTCAGAGGGCAGTATTTGGAAACGCCTGCTGTATATAAACAAACAATATAAACAAAACACTGCACTTGAGTTTTGAGTTTGAGTGTTGTCACTAAAGCTGATATAAAGTCATGAAGATAGATGTCAACACTAAAATGGTATTTTCTTCACTGACTCACCTTAAAGTCTTGATATCACACTGATTTGGGCATGGTCAGGCCTCCACCATCTCACACATGGCTCCACTCTGTCCTCCATTTTGTTAACAACTGGCAAAACCACCCACAATCCTCTTCTTCTTCTATTTAAGGCGGAGTACCACCCACAATGCATCAGGGTAGTAAAAATGTGAAATAAAAAGATACAAAAACAAAAAGCAGTAGGCTTGCACTTTTAAATATATACTTGCTGTTTTAATGTCTCTGTGCTAATTTATTTTTTTGGTCAAAATATTGTCAAATTTTTATTTAAGGCTTCTTTTGTTTGTAGAGCACAACATACATTTTGTCAACCAATTTGTTTCTTTATAGTTTTAGTCAAAGTTTTATTCTTGCTTACTAAAATAGAATAAAACTAAACAAACATATTAGTGATTCTGAAACAATGGCAATATATTTTGTTGATGAATAAAGAATAAAAATGAAAATAATAATGGACTGAAAACAACTTGGATGATTATTATATTACTTAATTTCAAGTCTGGTCCTTTTGTATTTCCTGCTTTTTTTTGTTTTGTTTACCACCCTGCTGCATTGTGGGTGGTTTTGCCAGTTGTTAGCCACATGCTAGCAAAATGGAGGACAGGAGCCATGTGAGTGAAGGTGGAGGCTTAACCACACCTACAGGACAAGTTAAGGCAAGGCACAAAGAGAAAAAGCCTAAAAACTGATCTCAAACATTACTAAAGCACATGACTTTGCTCTGAGACCAAACCTTCCATGTGGATTTCTTTGGAGCTCACTGTGATATCAAGACTTGAAGGTGAAGGTCAGTGAAGAAAATACCATATTAGTGTTGACATATATCTTCATGACTTTATATCAGTTTCAGTGACAACACTCAAACTCAAAACTCAAGTGCAGTGTTTTGTTTATATTGTTTGTTTATATATACCAGGCGTTTCCAAATACAGCCCTCTGACATATTTGTGGTGGCCCTGAGGCTTCTTGTTGAATTGGCAGACATCACCAGAGATTGTACTTTTTACAGCAAGTTTCATGATTCTGCATGATTATTGTGTCTAAAACTAACGTTTTATAGTGAGAAACATCTGGCATTAAGCTAAAGCTACAGCTAAAGCTAAAGCTAAATAATGATGTGTGGCATGGGTTAAACCTCTGCTGCATGCACCTAGTTTTTGCTACATTAACTACCACTCTCCCGTGGACACACCACCTGCAATTAATTAATGAATAAATAACTACCAATCTTTGGCCCTCCAAACTCTATATGCTTGAGTATAAGGCCTTCAGTTAAAGTTTTGGACACCCCTGATATATAGTTTATATTTTTTTCTCTGAGAGGCCTGAACATTGGGCTAATCAAGAAAAAGTACACTGTATTCAGTAATGTTTGCCATCTCTTGCTCAATGAATTTGCTAAAACTGACTTTGTTTTTAACAGCCTGGCCCTGGAGCTCCTAGAGGACACATGGAGGACGGGTGGAGGACAAGACTTGTCCCACTATCTGTCCACAAAGCAGAGCAACATCAAAGACTTTTCCACACAGTCTCCAACCAACACTGTGTCTGGAGTCATGTGGCTTTGAGAAGTGAAGATGGAGAGGACACAGGACACAGCGCTGGAACATGGACGACGTCTGATGAAGAGGAGGAGCAGAGAAGAGGAGGAGGAGAAGAAGAGGAGGAGCGCAGCATGGATGAGCGTTGCCTCATGAAGACGACAAAGGTGGAGTGCTGGTTAAAATTATATAATCGCGCTGGGTTTGCTCGAACTTCGACTTCGCATTCTGCTGTTTTCCGCTGGTGTTGTTATGCTTACAGTTGTTTTCTGCTGATTGTGTGACGTCAGTGCACAGAAATCCATGACTTTTGTGTCTTATTGTGGTTGGCTTTGTGAGTGGAGATGTTTCTGGTGGAATTTTAATTAGTTGTTGTATCTGAGAGGCATTGCACTCGTGAAGCGCACCTGAGTCAAAGTACGTTTGAGTCTCATAAATGCTTCTGCAGGCCCTGGAATTACTATGTTTTGTTTCACTAAACTGTAAATGAGGAGTTTACTTGGAGTAGAAGACATTTTTGTCGGTAGCTCAGGTCTTTTTGGAAAGTGACCTTTGTCTTTATATATTTTCCAAGTTTAACTGGCCTTCTTTGTTGTTGTTAGCATCATGGCAGTACTATTGCTTTAATGTTGTAAAACATAGAAACTCGTAGTACACTCATGAAGTCATTACTCATATTGATAGAGATAATCAGGTATAGGGCCAGTAGAACACAATATCAAAAATATACAAAATAAGGGGCAGAAGAAGGTTTGTTTGTTTGTAGATGGGATCCACCATTTCCATTATGCAAGAAATTATATAATTAGTACATACTTTGCATAAGCATACAAATATGTATAACAACTCCAGCCATAGTTAATTAATTGTATTTAACAGAAAATGTCGCAATTTTATAATGCAAACTTTTTTAAAATCTAATCTTCAGTATTATTAATGCTGGTAGCATGTCTCATGCATACATTGCTCTGTACCCGAACGTTCTTTGTCTTCTCCATATACGTCTTCAGATTTTTATCTCACACGAATGACTTTATTTTCTTCAGCTGGGTACAATATTGATTATAAACTTCATTGCTTTTGCTAGATTTTGAAAATTCAGTGAACAATCTGTTTTTAGATGTTTTCAGTTTGCTATTGAAACAAAAAAGTTGGCACCAAAATGCGGTGTAGCAAAACAAAAGGCCTGTTCGAGGTCCACTGCCGATACAATTGTGACACAAAAAACAAAACAAAAACATGTTCCCTCGTGAAAACCCATACAAAGCTAAATGAGGGTGGATTATGCAGAGCTGCTGTGTCCAGAGCAGCGAGTGTTCTGTCACGCCTCCAGCAGGGGGCGAGCCTGTGGGAATGACTTGCTATTATAGGTGAGACATCCTGTGTGGACCACAAGCCTGGCCTTGGATTACACATCAGTGTCCCACAGAGAGACCCAGCAGGGGAACAAATAAACCCTGCTGTTTCCCACTAACCAGCTACAGCCCCTCTGTCCTCATCCTCTGGAACCCCTTCTACTTTTCTGTCTCTACTCCTCTTCTGTAGCTCCCCATACTGATGTTTATACCTGAATCAGCTCTTTTGAACGGCTCTTTAAGGTGAGCAGATCTAGATTGTGGAAAAGCCGGGTCTTTTCAATCAGTTTTGTGCAGATTTACCCAGAACAGGCTCAAAAATCAGCACAGCAGCAGCAACATAAGTAAAAAC
Organism: Lythrypnus dalli; assembly: GCA_011763505.2. Taxonomy (NCBI): domain Eukaryota; kingdom Metazoa; phylum Chordata; class Actinopteri; order Gobiiformes; family Gobiidae; genus Lythrypnus; species Lythrypnus dalli. The sequence goes on from JAADKR020000016.1 coordinate 2,243,178, forward strand.
ATTAGAAATTATCTGGCATCAATCGTCTACGCAGGGCTCACACTGTCTTCTGAAAGTCCTCTGTCCTTTCTCGGAGTCTGTCCCCTCCTCGGAGTCTGTCCCTCCTCGTAGTCTGTCCCTCCTCGGATTGTGTCCCACCGAGTGCAGGATCAAACACCTTTAATTGAAAGCGTGCAGGAAACACGCCTCATGCCGCTCTCAGGCCTGCTCTGAGCTGCTGCTCTGAGCGGCTGCTGCTGCTGTGCACTATAAAGCCTCATGTGAACCATATTACTGAACTGCTTTGTGAAAAAGAATCGCTTTGCTTTCACTTTCATTTTTTCTAAGTTAGATTGAAATTATAGGCCTAGATTTTTGTCATCAAATGAGAAATGAGCACAGATGCAGCCAAGCTTTATATGCTTGCTGTATTTTCACATTTTACATATTGCACCACAACCTGCTCTCCGTCAACCAACACTGCTTTACAGCTGCTCCACAGCCTGTACAAACAGGCAATAAAAATAAATATAAAAACAATGTTTCATACCATCATTGTAGCATGGTGAAGAAATACATCATTCACTTTTGAACAGTTCATTATTTTCTCTTATGTCAGTGAATTGTATAAAAATCTTCTTAATCTGGTGCTACAGCCTCTGAAAATGTCCGTGAATTTGTTCTGTCAAAGCTGCAGGATCTGGAACTCTTTGCTGTTAAATGTTCGAGAGTGTAGGACTCTGCAACAGTTGACTTTTAACCTGAAGAAATAGTTAAAAGATGATTTTATGTTTGCATTTTTTCAAAAATGGTAAATCATGTGTAAATACTAGATTGAGCAGCTCTCTATATTGTAGTGGAACTGTTGTTGAGGTGATTTTTCCACTGGTGCTTTGTTGTGATGCTGGTGAGGTATTTTATATCTTTTATATAGACTTTAGGCTCACTGTATGAACCTGTAGTCACTCATCACAAAGATGAAAGTGAACATATTATTGAATCAACTCTTTTGATCTCCATACTGTACCTGGCTGCTTCCTCAAACTATGAGTAATCCAGTGCACTTTGGTTTCTTTTTTTTCTCTAGCAGAAGCTTTCTCATCTACATTTTCTAGATTTTTCTCTGTATATGAAAGACCAAAACACATGTCTTTATTTAAGTCCATAAACAGTCCACTTGCGTGTAAAATAACACTGTAATGATGCAGTTTGTCCCGCCCTGCCCGGTCCCCATCCCATGCATTATGCAGACTGCACAGGGAGGGGAGGGGCTGCTGATGCTCGTTTCTCTCACCTTTGAACCTCGGAGTCGGGGCAAGTCTGGGTCAAGAGGATCCACCGCAGGTCACTGAACAATGGCCCACACTCAGCCTTTTCATAACATCCATATCAAATGACCTGGAGGAATGCTTCAGGGGGGACTCTGCTCACGGGACGGCCTATTTTAGGACCCCTGCAAACAAAGGGGAAATGTCACACCACTGGCCACTATGGCGTTTTGAATTAGCAGCATTACTCATAGTTCAAAGCGTTTACTGGTAAATTAATGGGGTTGTGGTTAGGTATAGTGTACGGCAGTGGTTCGCAACCCGGGGGGCCCCCAAAGAGTTCTAAACAAGACTGATGGACTTATAATGAAGTGATGGCATGGTTGTATTAAAAAGGTCTTGCGTATATAATGCTAATCTGACCCTTGTTGCTGCATGAAAAACATATACAAACATAACATTGTGCTTGCTTTTGGTTTTCTGGCATTTTGAGTGTGCTCAAAAATTAGAGCTGTACTCTTTCTTGTCTTTCATATTTATTTATTTTTATTTTATGATTCTCACCACAGGCAGAACGGTAACCAGTTAACAAAAAAACAAGAAAAAGTAAAGGCTCACCGACCGAAATAATTTCACAATCCACCAATTGGGAACCATGATAAAAAAAATAAAAAAACAACCCATGTATCTATGATGGTTTTTCTTTATTACAACATGTTTTGGGTAAAACCAACTAAAAATCCAATCCTAAAATCTTTTAGACTCTGGCTAGTAAAAAGTTACCCCATGGCTACAGTTGTTTATTGGGCCTGAATTCCTAATCAGTGGCACATCTGTTCATCGCACATTCACTGCGTGTCGTGTCCAAACTTGGAGATCTTCTTCTTCAACATCATTTGCTGATTCCACAATTCTGGCTGCAGCGTTTGATTTGCGCAAAGGCATAGGGGACACACTGTAATTTATGGTTTCCATCTCGGCGCAGATGAAAAATAATCAAATCCAAATAAAATGCAAAGAGGAGGAAGTGATTATCTAAATGATGGCTGCCGGGTTTGGGGAGTTTCATCTGACAGCTGAGCACACTGTCTTTATGGACAACCGGAGGATAGGAGGAGGAGGGGAGGAGGAGGAGGGAGAGTGAGGGGGAACAGAGGCGCTGAGGGGTGGTTTCACTGCAAAATGGAATATCCACATGAGTTAAAGACCTATTATGCCAGTGGTTCTCAACTGGTGCATCGGGAGTCGAAAGTGGGTTGGTACCGTTTTCAGTGGATTGTGAGCACAGACCGTGAAAAGGATATGAACGGCATGAGCACAGAGGCATCCACAGGGTTCAGTGCAGGCCAAATGAAGCCTTTCATGCAGTATTGCTGGTCAAACTGCCACTAGTTGGGGCCAGCTTCCACATTTGGTATTTTAGAGTGGCATTCCATGAGCCAATCAGGAGCGAGTTTGTGCCCGCCCTTCACTGGACACGTGGGTGGCGGCTGTCAATCAAACCTGGCTGCTGACCAACCTCGATGCTAGAATACACCTGATTGGTCCCTATAAGCTGCAGCAGCAATCATGCCATTGTGTATTTGTGAAGACAAAAACAACATTTGCGAATGGAATATATATATAACAAAAATATACATTTTTTCCCTTTTTTATTTCTCTTATTTTCGTCATTATGTTGTTAATTTAATAGCTTTTAGTATTATGTATATTGAGGGTATAAATTACTTTCAGAATCAGCTCAGAACCCAGGATCCACGAGTTGGGGACCCCTGGTTTAGATAAATGGACATGTTTTACATTTGAACACATTCATTTTTAGCAGTGCAGCCTGAAAACGATGGAGCGAGCAGAGGTGGGGCCTCGCATTTGGGCACTTTACAAGAGCAAAAAAGATCAATTGCGCCCATACGAGCCATACACACACACACACACACACACACACACACACACACACACACACACACACACACACACACACACACACACACA
>JAADKR020000016.1:2867053-2886812 GCA_011763505.2 Lythrypnus dalli
TGTTTATATAAAGTATAGCTTTAATGTAATATTACAGAACTTGTCTGGATGCATTTGTAAGCTGTTTCTATGTTTCCATCTAAACACTATGCTCTACACGCTGTGTGCTGAAAATGTCACACTCTCAGGGAGATAAACAACCCGGGGATACATGTTTACTTCTATTTTGCAGTGTTTTGTATATAGCAGCAGTAAAAGCCCATTTGAGCGGGAGCACTGTACCTAAATGCACTGCAGTTACATCAAATCATACACCATTTCATACTGTTCGAGCTACCTCTAAAATACCTCTATATTTTTAGGCTGGCAAAATGAAAAGTTATATTTAGAGCTTTAGTTCACTGGTTTTGACAGAGATCACTGAAACTTTTGTCTCCACTTTTGACAGAGCTTATGTATATATATAGGCTTGAGGAGAAGGGTTACACACTTCTATTGTATTTATGACATTAAACAGCAAATCCTTTAATAGTGTGGTATGAATAAATCTTTGTATTTTTTTGTCCTGCATTCGATCACATTTCTTAAATGAGTTCAACTTGGGTAATGTGACTGTTGGAATACATTGTAAACAGCTCAACCTTTTCTAGCAGAAAAGTGAGAGTTTAACACTTTTCCACTGGATCTTTGTTACAATGGACTAAGCTGCAGCATCTTCTAATATTGATATATGATACAGTATATCACCAATAAGTAACAGTGCATAACGTCAAAGGAGCCAAAGAAGAAGCAGAGTGTCTTTTGATGTTGAGCAATTTACAGTTACAATTTACGTGTCAACCAATCTTCATTTTTCTATAACTGGAGTCAGCTTTGATTTAATAATAACAATAATAACTCAATTTATTTATAAGTGCCTTTCTGAACACTCAAGGACACTTTACAGCTACAAAAAACAAAACTCAGCCATGGAAATCTACAAAAAATAAAATCACCAAACAGATGGATACCATAAGACCACAGTGAACGGGTTTTGAGCCTGGACTTGAGAGTGAAAGTGGATATTGTGGAGCTCTCGAGGGAGGGAGTCCCAGAGTTGGGCAGCAGAGCGACTGAAGGCCCTGCTCCCCAGGGTGAAGAGGAGAGAGGGGGATCACAGAGATAGAAGAGGAAGAGGAGAGAGGGGGATCAGAGAGATGGAAGAGGAAGAGGAGAGAGGGGGATCAGAGAGATGGGAGAGGAAGAGGAGAGAGGGGGATCAGAGAGATGGGAGAGGAAGAGGAGGAGCTGATGTGGAGGAGATGGGAGAGGAAGAGGAGGAGCTGGTGTGGAGGAGATGGGGGAGGAAGAGGAGGAGCTGATGTGCAGGAGATGGGAGAGGAAGAGGAGGAGCTGATGTGCAGGAGGTGGGAGAGGAGGGTTTTATGTGGAGCCAGTGCAGACGGTAAAGTCCAGGGGTGATGGTCAGAGGAGGAGGTTCTGTGATGATGTGGAGGCTGAATCCTGGACTGCTCGGAGTTTATGGAGGGATTTGTGAGTCTGACCGTGTGTGGACAGTGAAATATTTTATGAGGCGTATGAAAAGTTTGAGAGGCACTTGTCTATGTAATAAAATACATTAAATTAACTCAGAATTTTGAGGCTTTATGCAAGGTGCAGTTTCACAAAGCTCGGAGCTGTGAGTAGAGAAGGAGTATAGAAAGGAGTGTGTTCTCCACTGAAGTGCAAATATAGCCACGGATTCATTTAGAAACAGCTCCTATATGTTCCTATGGATGCGTCACATTTCCCCACCTGTGTTTTTCCGTGTGCAGAGGACAACTAAAAGCTTTTCTATTGCAGAGAGTGGTGTTGAGAAGACGGCTGTTGTTCAGGAGAGTACACTGCACCTTCAGTGTGAGGTTAAAGCGCTGCTCATTGTGCCGCTCGTAGTCCAGGCGTTTCTTGATCCTCAGGGTGCCCCTCTTCTCCAGCTTGTGACTGACCATGTAGAACTTCTGCTCCTGGTCCCCTGCCACCACACTGAAGGTGAGCTGAGCGTTCTCCCCGGTGTCTCTGTCCTCGGCCGCCAGCTCCAGAACCTAAAGAACACAGCAGGCACACTTTAAAGAGAGCATTCAATGAAAACGTTTTTCTTGGTGATTAATCTGTGTACTTTATAGAATAAATCTTAAGATACAGTAGCCTGCAGCTGGAGCCACTGCAGATTCATGACCAGAACACCTTTCACAGTTGCCCTTTGGTCTGATATTTAGAGACATCTTAGATAACCTTTTGTCAATCACTACAACCACCATTTAGATTTCACATATCCAGGATAATCATCAATGTATGTATTAGACAAACATACGCTTGTTTTCAGCGAAAAGATAAGACTACTCTTCATTAGAAAAATCTCCTTTAAGAGAGTGCTACGACTGAAATTATCAGTCAAAATCATCTCCATTTAATTACAGCCTCTAATTTTATACACTGTTGATTATGTTGGCCTTATACTGACAGATACACAGATAATTGAGCCTTTACTGCTAATGTGCAAACCACTTTAACCTACAGGCTTCAAAACAGCATTTCTGGTTCCCTGTATACCGTACTTTGCAGTCGTCAAACAAAACTATTACTTTTTACTCTATTACATTAAAAAACTAAGTATGTTGAGTTTTTGGAATAAATAACTGTGTGCAGGAGACTGATAAAGTCAGAAAAATGCACATTTCAGTCTCTTCTGTAGACCGGGTCTGATTGCATAATTATTTTGTGACTTTTCCCACTGTCGAGTTTGTGCTGGAGGTTTTCAAAGAGCAGGTATAGACTGAGAGACACAGGTGCACATGGAGAATCTGACAAACAATCACCTGCTCTGTGTCTGCCTCCTTCTAAAAGCATGTCCTAATAGAAGAGGCTCAGAGGGGGACACCACTCGCTTTGTCTTGTTGTGAACAAAAGATCTATTGTTTTTGCTGAAGAAACATTGTACTCTTCAAAGTCGTAACTCTCCCGTGGCAAAAGAATTGAAATGTTGCTTCTGTGCATCGTGTCTGTCCACAGAAACTTTAGGATTCTTTGTCATTCGGAGTTTTCCCGGATGTCAGCGCACAACTCTGGCACTTGGTTCTGGAGCCAACTTTTCCTGGAGATAAAAATAGAGCACTTTCTGCAGCATGAGAAGTTGCAGGATTTAACAAAATAGAAGACTATGAAAAAGGAAAGACTTTTAGTTGTACTGTCAGTCAACTACTCAACTGAAATGTATTCTTATATTATTGATTGAGCCTAATGGTGGCATACATAAATGATCTATACAAAACTCTAAAATAGTTTGAAATAACTATTTTTTAATACCAATATAATAATACAATGGACATATGCATAATGATGACATTTTTACCCAATGTCACGCATACTATTGAGGCTGCAGTGCTTTCACAGCGAAAAGAATCCATTAATGGCCAGAAAAGTAAAAAGCAGCACTTGGACCAAACACTGTCAAATAATTGGCTTGATGATGTTGCCTATAATTATGAATAAGATGCACTTGTGGTTAATGTATTCTGTGTATTTCCTGTGTATTTAAATGTAAATGAAGAGATGCCTCTGACACAACAGGATCAAAGGCCCATTTCAGTGAGTCACTCAGGGATCATTTATGCACTTATTTATTTCAGAAAAGGAGGAAATACACATGTAAATATAACTTAAGTGTTTATTAAGAAATGCAAATTATTGTTTAGATAAGGATAAAAATGAAGCCTCAGTGCTCCAACAATGTCAAGGTGAAGCCTGAGTGTAAGAGTAACATGTTGCTTACTTCAAGAAAAATGCAGTTACAGTACTATCTAATGTATTTTTAGTTTTGTTAACAAAAGCCTGTATTGCATGACCTGGAGGTAGGTGTGGATCACAATTTTAGAATTAGAAAATCCCAATTTCAAAGGACTGACCTCAGAGTTGGGCTCTGCGTTCTCCGACACTTTGGCCGTGCACGTGTGGTCGGTGAACCTCGGCGCGTGGTCGTTCACGTCTTTGACCTGGATGGTGGCTGTTCCCGTTCCCGTCATACCCCCTCCGTCGCGGGCCTCCACCACCAGCAGATACGACTCCACCTGCTCGCGGTCCAGCCCGTTCATGGCCACCGTGATGCTCCCGGTCGTGGGGTTGATGCTGAACATGTCTGAGAACGTGGGCAGGCCCCCGACCTCCGTGTGGCTGGCGTCCAGACTCCCCACGATGCGGTAGGACAGCACGGCGTTCTGCCCGACCGCCGAGTCGTCCAGGTCGGTGGCCGTCATCTCCATCACCAGCGTCCCGGGCGGCGAGTTCTCTGCGACGTCGCCGTGGCAACTGGGGGCGCAGGTGAAGACGGGCGCGTTGTCGTTGATGTCCCACACGTTGATGATGACGTCGGTGAAGCCCGTGAGGCCCTCCCCGCTCTCGTCCGTGGCCAGGACGACGAAGCGCCACACGGCCCGTTCCTCGCGGTCCAGCGTCCTCTGGGCGTAGATCTTCCCCGTGACCTCGTCGATGATGAACTCGCTGTCGGCGCCCTGACCGTGCAGAGAGTAGCGCAGCGCCTCCTGGTCCGCGTCCTTGTCCGGGTCGGAGGCCGTCACCTGTGGAGACGCACAGGTTTAGTTTAATTTTTGTGTTAATCAATCAATCTGTGACAAAATGTAAATTATAAATTAAGACGGGTATCAGTTTTATTTTGTTTGTATATAAGTTAGAACATTTTTTCAGAGTTAATTTTAGATAACTTGTGTAGATTTTGAATACAGTAGTAAATATAAGGAAAATGTTTGAAAAATTCCAAATTTTACTTGTGTTTTAAAGATTCCAAAATAAAAAAAAATCAGGCTAGGAATATGATGTTAAATCTCTCAGAAAAAAAAAACAAATACAAAAACAAATAAAGACAACAATCTTTTGCATAGCAAGAAAAAGATTCCTTCAAAAAGAGGAATGAGGGAGCATTTCAATTTTCCAAAGAAAATTGGACACAATGGGAAACTTTTGAGCAAAAAAAAGCATCCAATTTTAGCCAGAACTGCAGTCGAATGTTTTTGTATTTTTGAAAGAGTTTAGCATTGTCATTATTTTCCAAGACATTTGCGTTTAATATTCACTGCTTTTCAATGCCATTTAAGGTCTTCATTTTGGCCCAGTCCATGTACAGTCTTCTGATGCGTTCAATGCCCTGCAGAAACCCCTCTGAAATGACAGCATAAGTACAGGGAAGTATAAAAGCTTCCCTCGACTTCATTTTGAGCCGGAGTGACTCAAAGGTACTTGGCGCTGGCTCGACTCCAAACCCTTCAACCTCTTGTCTCACTCATTCACGGCACATCAGAGACAATTACGGCCAGACAGGATAAAGATGTTCCAATTTACACTGGTAATTGACTTTGATGTAGATTGAAAAAGAACTTTGCTCCCGCCTCCCTCTAAAAGTAACATATTTGTTGTGTGTTCTACATAAAAAAGAGAGAAGCAGCCTTGTTTTTCTGTAGCCCAGTCTGAACCCATTTGGAAACCACACTCACCAAAGAGAATTAGGCTTTCAATCAAAAGGTCATTTAAACAAAGCATTGTATAATAGTGAAAATATACACATAGTCAATGCCAACCTTGTGTGGAATATGTAGCATGTTTTGTTGTGAGTAATTATGTTGTAAATGAAACACATATTAAGCAATTACTTTTCAGAATGTGAGCAGTGAATTCAAATGAAGCTCGTTTGTAATTATGTCTGATGTGTGTGATCCTCATCAGGAAGTGTTAGAAAGTACTGGCAGAAATAATACAAGTAACATATGAATAGGAAACATGGCCAAAATTAAAGATTAAATAAAATGATTTAGATGCCCTGAGTCTTTTAAAAAAATGTCTACTTTTACAACTATTGATGGAGAACAAAACCCATCCCACCACCAGAAAAGAATATCAGGTGCAGCGCTTTCAAAGCAACACAAGTTTAGCTGCAGTTTTATTTTCTTTTTAATACACTAAGAGTGCATCTGACAAACTGTTCCTTTACCTATTCAGTAAAATGGCAATACATCCAACCAGCAAAACTATATCTCTTTTCCCCATTCATTAAACACATCACTTATGTGTTGTTGTCATCCAGCCCTTATACAGTAAATGCACTCCCTCAGTAGCAGATCCTTATGATGATATGCACCACATCCCACTCAAACCTCCAGTCGAACAAAGCAAATGAATAAACTGCGAGCCCTTGAGCTGACGTTTCGATTCTGAGCCGCAGATTGTTACTTGTTATTTATTATTTTTGACAAACGTGCTGCTCTCTGCTGTTGTTACACATGGCATTACGACACATACAGGCATATACTGTAACTCCTGATGCTTTGTAGTTCTCATGCAGGGACTTAATCACAGACTTGTACCTGTAAGACAAAGACGGGCGACCCATCCAGCTCCTCGGTGACACTGCCGTAGTACTCATTAACGGTAAACACGGGGGCCTCGTCGTTCTTGTTAACCACGTTTACTGTCACGCTGGTGTAGTCCTCCCATTTGCCGTCTGAAGCCAGCAGATGTAGCTTGTACCTGAGAACGGGAAAAAAGCATCATTAGCGGGAGTTGATATTTCAATCCGGAGTCTTACGTATAAAAAAAGGGAAAAGTGGGGATGAGGGGAAAGTGTGAGTGCCTGGGAGGAAAGAAAATGCAGAGACAATCAGAACGTGGTATAGTGTAGTTGTGAGCCGGCTTTCTAAAACTTTTAAATATAGTATGCATGCAGCGAGATAAACATATGGTAAACAATCAAACTGTTCATTTGAGGGAAATGTGGAGAGTGAAATAATAACAAGGGAACATTCTAGCAACAATGAAGATTTATACAAAGGCCCAAAGCATAAATATAAAAACTTCAATAGCAGTAAAGAAACAACAACATAATAATAATAATAATTAAAGCCGCAAGCGGCGTTGTGCGGCCCTCGCGGGCCTCCCATGCCGCCACCGTCCCCGCCGCCGTCCTCGCCGCCTCCGCGCCGCCCCCGGTATAAATCAGTTAAAGGTACACTATGGCTAACGTCAGGCAAAAAACATTTGTCAAAATGCACAGTGCAAGTGCATACATTTTTCAAACAACATAAAAAGTAAAAAGGCCAGTGCTAAAATGTGGATACCCCTCCCAGATGGTTTCTATTTTAACCTCTGCTCTTTATGTTTAAAATGCACGAGGCTTGTCCTAAACTTTTGCATGCCACTGCAGAAATGTTTGGGCGGAATGAGCAAAGATCTGTTTGGAAAAGAAGAAATACAGAATTTCATGAAAAGCACATCTGTCCAATTGTTAAACCTGAGGGTGGATCCATCATCCTTTGGTGTTATTGTTAAGAAAATGTGAGAAAATCTGCAAAGAAAAAAGTCTTCTACAAATGTGCATCTAAAAAACCACGGACGACATCAAGAGGTTCAGTCTGAAGGTTTTTGCTGTGGCCTTCATAGTCTGCTGATGTAAAAGTCATTGAAGATCTGTGGATACACATCCAAAAAGCACTGTGTGGAAGACAGCTCCGACATCTTTCAGTTCTTTAAAACTTCTGTATAAAATAATGGGCAAAAATCACTTAAACTAGAATTTGCTGCTTATAGACATATATTTAAAGGTGTGCTACTTCCCATATTAGAAGGCTACGAGGTAATACATGTACTGAATTTGTTAAATCCAAACTTTTGCACTGGATTTTTTCCCTTTTACATTATTTAAAAATGTAAGCAATGATATTAAAACCTGTTTATTTTTTAGATGTTCTGTTCATTTAATCTCCTTCACTTCTTTGCTTGATTGCTCTTTTTAATACACATTTTGATGTGGGGCACTTGAACTTTCGCACCACACTAGATTTGTGACAAAAGAAAAGAAGGTGCTCAGTGCCAGCTCTTCCTGCTTGGCCCTGCTCCCTGAAGCTCTCACTCTTTTTTTAGTTTTTAGCTTAGTTCTTACCATAAACACTCACACACACCAGAAAACGACAACACAGGCACCTGCAGTCAAATGCAAACAAATAGAATATTGATAAATAATAATAATAATGACTAGAAAGGAATAAGAGGATGAGGAGGAAGAAGAAGAAGGAGGAGGAGGAGGAGGAGGAAGAGGAAGAAGAAGAGGAACAGGAGGAAGAGGGAGAGGAAGAATAATAGGAGGAAGAGAGAACAGGAGAAGGAGGAAGAAGAGGAAGAGGAAAAGGAAGAAGTACAGGAAGAGGAACAGGAGGAGGAGGGAGAAGAAGAGGAAACAGGAAGAGGAACAAGTGGAGGAAGAGGAAGATAAAGAAGAAGAAGAAGAAGAAGAGTGAGGAGGAAGAAGAAGAGGAACAGGAGGAGGAGGAAGATGAAGTAGAAGAGGAAAAATGATAATGATAATAGTTATAATGACAGGATTCTTTAAATAAAAGCAAAAAAATAAATAAAAGTATGTTCAGATGCTTTATATCTGACAGCCCATCCATGCACCGTGTGTTATTCTGGGCTGTATTCCCCACAGCGGCCGGGGACTCGTGAAACTCGTGAAAGTCGTGAAAGTCGGTGCTTGAGGGACGTGTCTGGAGCTCGTCTTTCACCTTTTGTTCTGCTCGTAGTCCAGGGGCTGCGCGATGAAGATGGTTCCCACCTCTGGTTCCACATCAAACACTCCTCCAGTGTTCCCTGAAGTGATCTGGTACCTCAGCTTAGCATTCCCACCTGCAGGAGGAGCACAGGTTCAGGAGCAGCAGGCAGTATAAATACACTTCAGAGCTGGGAGTATGAGAAGCACAGGCTAAAGTGGGATGTATATGTGTGTGTGCTGGTGCAGACCCTCGTGAGGATTATTTTCTTTTCTTTAGTCAGGTAAATTGAAATCACAATGAAAATAGATTGGCTTACTGTAGTTATTTCAACCTGTACTTAATCCAATAGTGCCATTATTTATTTGTTCACTTTTTCAGTGTCTAGAGGGAGCTCTGTTGTATAGTCACAGAGAAAACTAATCAGGAAAGCCATGTATGTGATGGGCATACGTATTCATAATTTAAACAGAAAACAATCCTTTACAAATTAGAAAAATAAATACTAATAATAATAAATAGAAAACAATCCTTTACAAATTAGAAAAATAAATACTAATAATAATAAATAGAAAAGAGAAAAAGCAAACAAATAGAGATACAATACAGCAACCCTTCCAAGGCCAGCATGTACTGACAATAGCAATAAGTACAGTCGAGTGTACTCAGCCAAAGGCATCTACAGAAATAGCAATAATATTACATATGATGACTATGTACCGTATAGAATGGTTCCTGGGATACATATAGTTCTGTTCTCAGTGTACAGTACAATTTTGTACTGTCATTAGGCTACATCTCACACATCTGTATACTGTTTTTATTTTCCAATGCCACACTATCTCCTTCTTTCCCTTTGTTCAGCTTTATTTTACAGCTTACTTGATCAGACCTTAAAAAACAAGGCCAATCCTGTCCAATCCTATTGCAATCACATACAGTTCCTTCTGATCATCTGTTCCACTATAATCTCAACAAAAAAACATGTGGGAAACGCTGTGGCTTCACATAATCAAATCTCCATTGTAATCCCATGTTAAACGATGTGAGGAAGTTTCATAATTCAGTTTGATTTGCGCTGCCTGCTACGCTGCACCATGCAAGTCTTCAGGGACAACTGCAATAGATGAATTCTGCAAGTTTTTGCCAAATTGTATATGCGCTCACATGGGAGAGCAATCTGAAGGTGGGACAACAGCAACAAGCAACAAATGTGCCATAACTGAAGAAATATTTGCAGGACGGGAATTTCAATTGAAAAGCATTGTAAAGGTGATTGAAAATTCCACTACTGCAGAAAAGGTCAATTGCACCCGTATTCTTAACTTCCTCCTACCCTCTCTTCACCGGTGGACTTAATCTCTTAAGTATTTAGACAGACACTGAGACTCCAAGGACAAGAGAGGCAGCGAGGGAAGCAGTACATCCGTGGAAGAAAACAAACAAAATGCAGAAATAGCAATGTTTTCCCAGTTGTGCCAATTTCCGAACCCTTTTCATCTCCCTAGGTGCAATTTTCAAGCTGGAGTATATGAACAAAAGAGCAAAACACAAACAAAGACGATCTTAAAAGCTTTAAATTCATCTGTTGTGTTCATTAAATATGTATCTTGCTTTGACAAAGGCATGCTGTGGAGTCAAGTGGTCTTAACAAGTGTTTTCTTATGCTCCGTATCAAATAACATAATAATAAATATCAGAGGACAGCAAGTACCCTTCTTTTAGACACAAAAACATCATCCAAGGCTACAGCAACACAAAGCAAAAATGTGTATGATTTCAAAACTGTTGTCCATAAAGACTTTGATTCTATAAAGGTGACCATACAAATGAATTTACTCAATATGTCCAAAATGTTGCTTTTGAGGCCAACCTAGCTATGAGCAGGACCAGTATGGCTGCAAGCATGGCTGACATATGCTGAAGGAAGCACCCAAATATATGAAAACATAAAAAATAAAAATCACCTTCTCCAAAAACATCTTCTGTGTCCACCCTGGACATTTAAAACACCGGGCTCCACTTTCTCTTGACACTGGAAGTAATAACTTTGTGCTTGCTCACATAACTAAAGCAAATATGGGTCTGCTCAGAGTCCACTGCGTGCATTGAGCATCTACAATTTATTCCCGAGCTCCTGCGTGATAAATGCAGGCTAATGTGAGATACTTATTCTTCTCAATAGAATCTTCGCCCTGTCTTTCTGCAGGGCGCTTTGTGTTTTCTCAAGGCCTTTTCAGCCTCCAAGAAAAAAAAAAAAATGTTAGTCCTCTCGGAAGACGTGTCGCACAATTGCCGTACGGACAATTTGTGGGTTAGCAATATAACATGATGATTTACTGTGCTGCTTGGAAATGTCGGCGGACTGCGCTGCACCTCTTAATCTATGGGAAAAACATGCAGTGAGTGGAGTGATGGTGCGAAAAGGCTGAGGAAGAGCGTCAACAAGGAATGACAATTTGCCAAGCTTAGACAGTTGGGGGTCCAGATATTAAGAGTTATAGAGAGATAAACCAACCAGGACTGGCACTTACTGGTAATTGATCAGAATGCAACATGGAAATTGCAAATAATCATCTTCAATAGGAGCGATGGCTGTTGTTGTTTATTTTCGTGATTTCCATGCAGGCGTGCAGTGCTGTTTATTTAAGTCACATATATTTCTCAGCTCTGTTTATGAACATGGCGTTTGCCGATCATGTAGCTAACATGATTTATTTTATTCATTCATGTTGCCCCAAAGACAGAAAAGAAATTCACTTAACAGAAAAGAAGACAAAAGAGCCAAAAACACCTGTGTTAGTGGATGGGTCACTGTAGATAAATACTACAGACTGCAGTGTCTTTACAACTGGTTTATTCTAATGGGATGGAAAAAGATCCAAGAATACTGTACGCAGGTGTGTGATGACATAATCTGAAGTAAAGTGTTTTTTATTCATACCGGGTTGTGTTTTGTTTAAAGCAAGACTTTGAACAAGGAAGTTATAAATAATTCAAAACTATAATAATTCAAATCCCTTTGGCATTTTGCAAACTACAAGATGCAAAACGGGGTGAGAGTGGGATTGTTTGTCAGAGCGTTTATCCAAAGGTCAGCGGTTCACAGCTTCGGTGACTGCAAGCGGTTGTGTGTCCTTGGGCAAGACACTTCAGCCACTGCCGGTGAGTGAATGTAATGTGTCCGTGTGTGTGTGTGTGTGTGTGTGTGTGCGTGTGTGTGCGTGTGTGTGTGCGTGTGTGTGTGTGTATGGGAGAGTGTGGGGGTGGTGTTAGGTGTAAGTGAGTGTGTGAGTGAGTGTTGGTTGTCAGTGGATGCAGATTGGCAGCCTCTCTTCTGTCAGTCACCCCCAGGGCAACTGTGGCTATAAAAGTAGCTTACCACCACATGTATTATTATTGTGCTGGTAAAAATGGTTTACACCAAAGATATACAGAAAAAAGAGGATGTGATTGCGACTTGTATTGAAAAACAACATCTGGTGTTTGGAGCTTTATAAATATTTGAATTTGTTATAGATAGGGTTTTATGTTGAAGGCCATATGACACATAACTAATTCATAAGATGATCATGTTGTGATTGAGAAAAGCTCTGAGGAATGCATTGAGGCTTTTGATGACAGTTACTGACAGTTCATCTGTCAAAGCATCTCTCCCATCAGCATCATTGTAAATGCATGCACACACAGTGTAATGAATAATTAAGACATTACAGTGATTACAAGCACAGGGTATATTTGGAAGTCACTGTCAAATGGAAGGATCCAAATATAAATGGACAGACAAACATGCACATCCAGACGTGAAGTTGTCGTGCTGAATTCACATCAGATAAGACAAAGGAGGTAGAATTTAATGCAATGGCTGAAACCATTGCATAAAAGTGGAGAATTGATCCAGCTCTGCACTATACTCTTACACTAGACTTATTCTTCAAATGCACAAATCAGTTCCAGACATCTGATAAGAGCTTTGAACTAGCTCACAACACACTAATTTGACTTGTTGACTCCACAAGTCCACACGTAGTTTTCACACAACACTGTGTGATCCTAAGTCCTCTGTGGAGGGTTGACATTTGCCTGCTGTGGTCTGTGTGTGAGGATGTGTGAGCTCGCAGATCTAAGGCTTCTTAATTAGTCAGGGGTGCACTGAAAAGGTCAACCATTTTACTCCTATAGGGCCTATATATAGACACTAGATTAGTAAAAATGTGGTCAGCCTGACAAATGTAAGCCCCTGAATGGACAAAATAATGAGACGGGAAGTAATGGGACAGGGATCGTGGTATTTCTCAATAAGAGATGAGAAAAAAATAAGTCGACACTGGTTGTTCGTCTTTACAAAAGTAAGCCTGTTTGTATCCAGTTTAGTACATTCTCCACAAAGCTTCTAATGTGAAATATTTTAAAACATTAGCGTGGGATTCAAAGGTTATTTCTCAATATTCTACTATTGTAAACTATGATAAATATGGTAAATGTTTTCACTGAAGTACTGTGATAAATGCAGATCAGAAAACTTAAGAATTATTATCAATTCTTATTTAAGAAGCTCAAGACTTTTACTACTTCTTCCTCTGAGCTGATCTGTCTCACTCTGCTCATCTGTGGACATATTTCTTTTCTTCAATGAATCATTCCTTCTTGATTTTTAATGTTTTGTACTATGCTTATTAAATTATAGATGAAGCACTGTTGGAAAATTAACACAATAGCACAACCCCACAAAAAGTCTGTGGATCAAAGGTAAATTTTAGAGTACAAGTGTCTCACTAACAAGAATCCAACCACAGATGAGGCTAATTATTCCTCGCAGGTGTCCAGCAGACAGATGACATTAAAGGGTGAAAAAACCTGCTCATTTCATGCTGTCAGCGCTGGCACCACATGGAAGAGAAATGACACAAGAGCAGGGAAACACTTTTTTTTTTACTCCACAAAGGTGAAGGCTACAAGATGATCCACATAGATTAATTATCAGCCTCAATACTGGAGCAAAAGTGGTACAAAAGTTGAAAAAAGATGGAACTGTTCCATGTCACAGAGTCGTCCACAGAAGTTAACACCTTGACAGGAGCGTCTTCGAATGAGAAAGGTTGAAGAAAATGCCATGCACGTTCTCTACATTTATCTAAAGAACTAGAAAACCAAACTGGGGAGAGTATTTTCTGTGACTCTATATACCACACACTGCATAGGAAAGGCCTGCATGGATGCCCAGGCACAAAAAGCCCACTGAGAGTTGCCAATGTTGACAGAGAGAAAGACGACTGGCACCCACTGCTCTGGAGTGATGAGACCAAGATAAATGTTTTTGGAACCAGTGGCTTCAAAACTATATAGTGTCGTAAATGTGAGGGCTATGGAGGAAAGCACAATTCTAAGGCCACTGTTGAATTTCTGAATATCTGAATTAATAACAAAAACCACAGTACAAATAGGTCAGATAATTGAACTCTGCTCAGTACTCTATAACTTGTTAATTTGTTGCTTTATTTATCTTCTCCTCCTGATGGGTGCGGCATCATTTTTATCTTTTCTTTCTGATTAATCATGTGCAGCATGAAGTCAAAATTTAATGAATGGGAACTGCTGTGTATTATAGTAAATCTAGAAGCAATAATATAGAAAACTGCAAATTGAATTGCAATATATGCAGACCCGAAATCATCATCATCATCATCATCATCATCATCATCATCATCATCATCATCACCATCAAAGTGTCAGACTTGCTTCGTGAGCATTTCATCAATGTTGTTCATTCTATGCCTAGAAGACTTTGTGCTATCAAAAAATAAACATCAAAGTCATAGGAAATACTAAATGTTGTCGTTTTCAACATTTTCAGAGTTGACCTTGTCTTAATTAACTTTTTAAAGGGTGTGTACTCATGTATAGCGCTGCAGTACTATTCCTACCTTCGTCCCCGTCGTTGGCGCTGACAGTGAGGACGGCGAAGCCCACATCTGCGTCCTCGTCCACGTCCACTTCGTACACGGTCTGAGCGAACGCCGGCTTGTTGTCATTCACGTCGCTGATGAAGATGCGAACATATGCCGTGTCTGACAGGAAACATTACGCAGAAGAAAACAAACACGAGAGGTTAGAGTAAACAAGAGACTGCTCCTATTCTGTCACTGCGCACATCTGTTTTTACCTCTAAGGAAGAGAACGCTCGCCTTCGCTCAGGAATTAGCTGAATTTTTCTATTCTGTTTTTGCAGAAACAGGAAGGCTGTGAGTGACCGACTAGTTAGTGGTTATTGGAGAGTCGGTTCTGTCAGTCTAACCCTGGAGCATCTTTGTCTATAAATGTAGCTTATCATCACCGGTAATGAAGTACATGAAATCCCCTTCCCTTGTCTATGAAGTACTTTGAGTGACTTGTAGAAAGAACTCTACAAATAGCAATCCCTTTTAAAGTTTTCCCGTAATACAAGAGAATGCAGCGGAGTTGGTATAAGAGGGAAAGAGGGATTACAGCTTAATTATCCTGACATATTTTGGATTTGAGAAAAGTAGTGTGGAACTAAAGAATGTTGTGTGAAACGTCTGTCGTTGTGCCAATTTCACAAACATTAAAAATAGACTGCTATTTCTCACTCCTCTCCATTTACAACACTGACCAGAGTTGACAGAGACACCTTGCTGGAAGATTTCCTGCTACAGAGCATGTTTGTAAAATGGGCAAACAGGCTCTAAACTCAAACTCCACAAATCTCCAGCACTTGTCAATCAAAAGCCAAATCTCCAGAACAAAACCCAGTGTGGTTAAAATATAATACCTCCCACAGAGTTGTCACAGGAGGAAACTCTATCTTTAGAAACAAAAATATTTTTGGACATAGGCTTTTTAAGTTGTTTTGGCAGGTGTAAAGTCCCATTAGGATTACATGTTATAGTGAGCCTCCTGGAGAAGCATGGGTGAGCTCAAGTTCATTCATGGTACACGTAAAATAGGGTAAAAATAAAAATAGCAGATGGAAAAATTTAAGTTTATTGTACATTATTTATCATGTTTTTTTTCTGTTCATGTTGCTAATTTTTTATTATTCAGACATTTGGTTAGTTTCTGAGGTGAAAAAATACAGTAGTTCAGCATAATGAGACAAACTTACATGGAAGACATATTAAAAGCAAAACATGTCTCTTCTATTATTGCATGTGTCATTACAATGTTATCATGGGATCAGGCTGTTTTGCTTGATCCTGTGCATTCATCTGGAGCAGAAGCAGAACTCCTCAGGGCTCCATGCACAGGCCATGCTTTTTTCAGCAACACAACAAACCATGTCTCCCTTTGAAACTTCTATCAAAATGAACATAATTTGCGAAGCTTGCTGGAAGATACAAGATGAAATATTAAGAGCAGGGTTCAAGGGATGATATAGAGTTCATGGTCACTCAATCATTCCATTATTTTTCTACAGTGCAGCATACAGTGCACTACACAGCCTTGTCTCACCAATTAGAACAGACTACTTGCAACTTCATCATGGTTATTTTTTTGACATTTCAGTGATCTTGTCTATAGTGTCAGTGATTTGAGCAATCTAGTGACACTGCTCAATGTTTTACAGCAGAAGTTTATCAAAAATACATACATTATGAGACAAGTTGCAGGTTTAGGGTTAGATTTATGCACATTTCCATATAAAGGTTTTATTTTGTGACAAATGTACTTTTAAATCCGCATTTGTTCCATCATTCCTCTGTTTACTGGCATGATTACAAATGTTTAGAAATAATAATGCATTGGTTTGTGTTCAGGCACTAAGAAACATTATATTTGACTTCCTGCTACTGTGTAGGGTACATCTGTGGAAAACTGAATGAATAAAAAGGAAAAGGCTTTGGCTATTCACAGTCACAATCTGAGTCATTCAGAAAAGCCCATTCACTCATGAACGTCTACTCACTATTTATACATATCTTATATATATACTATTATATCAACATTTCCTATCAGTTACAGAGTGCAAATCACGGCACTTGGCATAGTCACTTCCTTTATGTACTGTATATATACAGTATATATGTGTTTGCAAATGGTAACCCTGCCCCGCTTCCAGACGCTCTGCACTCTTCATTATTCATTATTCATGAATGAATTACAGTGAACTCTTATATTTGCCGTCACAGCTGCTGAGGCGGACGGATAGAAGTTTGGCTGTCAATCTGTGCCTCTGGCCCCAGTGCAACAACAATCACAAAATGCATATATTAGATGCACTTTGCAACGAGGATTCTGGCTGGAGCTGGGATTGAAACACCAACTTTGGGATCCACACACAGCCCTTTACCGCTGAGCTGCCCCAAGACACAGGATTAATAAACATTGTCACCAGAAATTACACGTTCCCAGGAGCCTTGGCGCTTTGTGATCAGCTTAATATCACAACTGCTGCTTACCTTGACAGAGATATCATCATCTTTCAACCCGGGAGAGAGGCTGATGTGTTAATAATCAAAACCCTATTTATTAAAATGATATGCGGCTCTGTCTTGCTGTTTCCTGATCCCCAAGTCTCCAGCTGCCCATCTGTTTAAACATCTGCTCCTCTCTCTGAGCTCCTCACACTTCTGCTGCTGGAGCATGTATGCATTTCATCTGGCAGCAAATAAGACAGAACTAGTGATATGGGGAAAAAGACAGGGGCAAGGTAGAGGAGGCTGAAAAAGAAGGATGGCTTTGTTTTATTTGGTAAGGGCAGGGATGAGCAGATGTGGGCAGGAGGAGGAGGGGGCAGGAATTATTGCTGCTTTCAGTGGAGTTTGGAGGTCTTAAATAAAGTTTATAGAGCAGCTGTCGGAGCTGTCTTCCACTTTGGGCCGGTGCAATAGCATGCGCCATTAGTTGGGAAATAAAGCTGTGATGTTGCAAAAACATACTAGTGGCCCAGAGCCCCCGGCAAGTGTCAAAAACTAATGTGGCCCTTAAGTCAAAATGTTTCCCCCTAACCTGCTTTCAGAGCGTAAAGCTAAAAAAACTTCTTTCTTTGTGTTACTTTTTCTTCAACTTTTCCGTTTCACCAAATAATAGTAATAGAAAAATATGAAAATCTCCCACAGACTCACTTTAAAATCGTAAAAATATGAAATAGCAATTTTGCAGGTGAAGAAATCAGTGAAAAAGTTAAAGTGTATGAAACAAAATACTGAAAAATGCAAATTTGCTTAAATTAAATTAGTTGTAAATTGACTAATGACGCTTTGTATGTTATGCCAAGATTATTATTCACTCAGGATGTAGAATGATCAGCACAGATCCCTGCCAGATCCTCAGGCTAAATCCATCTTGGAAAGTAACAACGTGTTTGTTTGTGTGTTTGTTTGTGTGTTTGTTTGTGTTTGTTTGCTTGTTTGTTTTTGTTCATAAATCAGCTGTAGTTGTGTGTAAACCTACCAGAGTTGGGCTGTCCGTGTTTCCCAGGCCGTGCAGACTCGTATCCATCCACAGACTGCACTTCCAGCAGATACGAGCTCTTGGTCTCACGATCGAACACTGTTTTTGAGTAGATGTAGCCCAGCTCTGGGTCGATGCGGAAATACTGGTAATCCCCACTGCGGTCCTCCAGGAGAGAGTAAGAAATCTGGAGAAAAAAGGAACATCTGCAGTCAGAAAAGTGTTGTCTTGGTGGGAAATGTTCTTGAGACTGTGTGATGTACCTTTCCATTCTGTCCCAGGTCGAGGTCGTTGGCAGAGACCTGGAAAACCATGGTTCCGGCCTCGGCTCCTTCAGTCACAGACGCCTCGTAAATGGAGGAAGTGAAGAAGGGCACGTTGTCGTTCACATCTACAAGAACAAAACACACACAAAATAATACAAAATAAAACCGGGAGATTACAAACTAAAACACACATCTTCAAACTCAACATAATGCTCGTACAAAACCAATTACAATCAAGTGTTTGTTTCTTCTTGCAATAAATTAAAACTCAATAGTTATTAACTTCTTAACATCAGCTCGGAAACAGCTCTTGATGTGAAATTTTAATTATCTTCTCAAAAGAAGCAAAACAGTGTTTGAAAGGGCTGGAAGATGTGCTGGTGCAGGGAAACACATGCCCATGATAACAAAGTATATACATGTATACGGTTGTCTGTAGCTAACAAATATGCAAACAACAGACATAATGTACACATAATAAATCATGCAAATAAATAATGCTTAAATGGTCAGAGTACTAACTGCCCACATCAAACGTAAAATGGGGTAAAATGGCTAAATTAAAAGCACTTTGTTTTAAAATGACCAAATCAGTGATTAATTATCAACAGAAAGGGAAAATAAATTACACTTTCACCTAATACTAAGCAATTGCCACATTATGGATGTCTTTTCTACCAAATAATGGCAGAAAGACAAAATCGAAGGTTAAAGTGGTTCAACGACCCAACTTTGTAAATATAACTTGGAATACTAAACATATCTTTGCTTCAAGTGATAATTGCTTACAATCTGCTTTGACTAAACATTCATAAAGAGCTGCTTTTGCCTTGACTTTGTTTGTATAGTCTGCCAGAAAACATCTAAAAAGAGTGAAAAAATAATGATTTCTACAACAAACTTCCTCCCTTTTTGCTAGGCCACGCCCCCTAATATAAAACTATTAACTATAACGCACTGCTGTTTGCATTTATACAATTATTCTGGCCCTTCAAGCGTCCAATTCATTCCAGTGTCCCTGCAATATCATTCTTCACGTAAAAAAAAAATCTATAAATAAAAAATAAAATAGTATTGGCTTTTTAAGTGCTGCTAATTGGACTGTGCTTTCTTGAGTTGGAGGGAACAGGAAGTGTAGGTGGACTTAAAAATAACAGTGTGTAATTAACACGGCAGAAAGCACAAATAAAGTCAAATTAATACCTCAGATGTGATTGTTTCCCTTGGGATTAAGAGCAGTTTACGGCGGCCACTGTTCAGTCAGGTTTTAAAAGTGTCTTGTAGTTGTGTGTGGAGAGCAGAATTATTCTTACACAGCAGGTCAAAGGCTCACAAACAGCACATTAAGCCGATGATGGAGCTCAGGCCTGGTTACCCACGGCATTAACGGCGACGGAGCAGCGCGAACCGGAGATGTCAAATTTATTCAGCCCGGGAACGGCCGGGAAAACGAGTTCACTGGACAAGCCCTCGGCGCGGAAGGCATCGGTCAGAGAGGGTTAAGGATATCTGTTGCTCTCTTTAGCTCATCACACTGGCAACAGCTGGTGAGCACCGCAC
>JAADKR020000016.1:7223377-7235982 GCA_011763505.2 Lythrypnus dalli
GCTTTTACACATTCATTCGTGTGCATGCTTACACGTGCTGAAATTCACAGGTATAGAATCATTTGTGTGACCTCAAGTTCACCTTTTTCCTTCCCCTTTGGGCCTCTGCAGCAGCACAAGCGTCCCCTTGGCGTGGCACGGTAATGGCTTGTAAATGTTTTATAGTCGTGCATGATACTGCAATGACATCTGGCTATTCTGTGGCTACCCAGAGGATAACCAGTTTTCATAGCGGCTCAAACTGTGATAAAAGGGGCAGGACATATTAATAAGACCGACTACAGAAGCATCAAACATTTATTGCCATGCTGGTTTTTTAAAGCAATATCCTCCATTTAGTGACCGTATGCTTTATTTCAGAATATCTATATTGAATATAGAATGACTGCATATGAATATCAGTAAACTAATACAACCCCACCTGAATGCAAAAGAACAATCAATCTAATGTCTTGTGTTTTTTATGTTAAAACTTAAATTATTGCATACTGTTGTGATTTCATTGGAAAAAAGGTTGTTTTTAGATTATAGTGGTCTGTTTGTGGCATGTACATAAGAGGCTATGAAATAGAAGCCTTTGATATCTCGCTTTTGCAGCCATCAAAAGGATGCTTGCTCCCAACACCAGACGGTCTGCTCTATGGTGACTCTCCATTTGGTGTGTTTAGTGTTTAGAATGTCAAGCATCTCCGATTCTCACACACCATTTGGCTAATCTCCTGATTCCAATAGTGCAGGATCACAGCCATGAGCAGAGAGAACAAATAAAAGCAAAGGATTGCCTCCAGCTGCCATTTCATGATATAAAAAATCCACATTTTCAGTAAATTATTTTTTCATGACCTATGTTTGGGTTCCTGCATATTTGTATCTTGTTATAGCGACAACTGCATTAAGAAATCTTGCAAATTAGAGGGACAGATGCCATAATATCACATGTTCTAAGCTTCTGCCTAGTGTAATTTTGTATGTTGACATTTTCTGTGGCCAGGCTCCCATAGGCTCAATGTAAAGTGCCTCTTTGAAGGAATTGTTGATCATTGTTACTTTTGAATCCGTGAATGTTTTCGTCTTGGAAGCCATTGCTGCGATCTTGAGGTTGAGCAAGTTGCCTCTACATTCTTGAAAAATAAGTCACACAGACACAAGACTGCATTGGTGACCTTTCTAACCCAGGCTGCAGATGTAATGCTAGTTTTAGGGGGGCAGTAAAAGCAGACCCTGTTAAATACATCGACCTAGACATGGATTCCCATATATCTCCAACTTGATACTAAGAACGGACAGATCATAGTGGATAGGCACATCGATCACTAGCACCGAAGCTAGGTCCATGGCCACTCATAATCAAATTTCATTACTTCATCGACAAGTGCTGTGTAATGGATGCAGCGTGTCGCCTTGGAGCCCTCCAGCTCGAGGGCACTGCACACGAGCTCCAGAGGATCTCCGTCTTTAATGAACGACTCTGCAGAGGGGAGCGAAGATGCAAAGCTTTTGATGACGTCAAAGCCCGACGGCAGAAATGGAATGTGCATTTAGCCTTGTGTACTGGCAACATTGAGGGTTAGCAGTGTGGATAACGGGCAGCGTAGATTTGCTGGGTAAGGGTAAACCTCTTTGAATGGATGAAAAGGAAGGGAATCTGATGCTGGGCATGATGAACAAAATATGTCTTATGTGAGTACAAAAGATTACTTCAACTAGAAATACTAGAACCATTTCAGGCAGATCTACTATGAACATAGCCATACAAGAATAATATTATTTACAGAAGCCAACATACCTAACATCTGTCTATCACATCCTTGAACTATTTACTGTTTTTCAAAAATATTTGCATCTTATCTGAAGTTGTAGTCCTTGATCATGAATTACAGAAAATACATAAAAGTGCAGTGTAATTTGCAAGTTAATATATTTTTTCCTCTTAGTGTATATTGCCAGCTGTTACCCTTACCATTCCCCTTAAATGAAGCCTGCAACTTCCAATAAAAGTTTGTTATTGGATTTGTTGAGTGCTTACTTTTTGGCCATATTTAGCATATTTCCCCCAGATGACCTTTTGAGGTCATGTTTACAGGAGTGTCTGGAAGGTGCTGTTAATCTGCCACACTGCTCTCTCTCCCTCATGTAATTGGCCCAGGAAATTAAGCTTATTTGGTCGTTTCCTTTCCAGTGATTTACTCTCCGAGTGTGTCAACTTTGCAAAAAAACCCAAATGAAAATGACATTATATATTTGTGGGTAAACATTTCTTTATTAGGCTGATTGAATTTTGCATAATTTAAGGCTTAGCTTCGAGAGCCCAATAACATTTTTATTTTTCTTATTTAGCCACTTGCAGCTTTCCAGCAATTATAATATTGTTGCACGTACTGTAGCTGTTTATATTAAAAGTTCATTCTATTAAATATTGACTGTGCATCTGAACAAATCTTGAGGGATTTTTATTATTCATATGTTATTTTGTAAACTTCATGAGGTAATAGTGCACAGTGCGGACTGCAGACAGTGATTGCTTGTTTGGTTCACTCTGTATTGAAGGAGACGACTGAGTGAGACATTTAAAATTGATCTGTTTACTGAGCAATGGAAATGCAATCTACTGTAGGATTCAATTAGTGATGATGGCTAAACCCATAGAAGTCATAGAAAGGCTGTATACAAATACGTGCACTTACTTCCGTACATACACATTGTTAGCCCAAGGCACACTGGACTTGTTTGAGCTGAGCGTTTTATCCCTATACAAATGGATGGTGTGGTTTGTTTTATGGGATTTTTGATCATTTCTGCGGTTTCTTTCATTTACATACTATAACATGATGTTTCGTGGCCTAACCCTGCAAAACGAAGAAACTTAACTGAATATAATGTAAAATGTGGTTTGTGGGTTGACAACAGCTGAAAACATCTGGTTTGTTCATAATTTGCTTTGTCTGATGGGTATAGGAAAATTGCATTGTGCAGGCGGAATGAAGATTCTGAAAACTTTAGATTGTCTTGCTAACTGTACACAGATGTTTTGATTGAATGCCGCTTCTTCTTTTTATTTCTATATGTGACAACAGCTCTATTTCTAGCGCTGTCCAAGGTGCTGAAACATCATTATTAGTCTATTATTTGTAGAATTTTCAACAAAAACCCACAAAAAGCAAAGTACAGCCCTCTTTCTTGCCATTTAATGTATTCCTATATTTACTTTACTAGTAATGGCTCTTCTTTAATACTTAACTATACAGATAGTTTTACTGAGACCGTTTAGTAATTACCTACAGTGTTTTTGCTTTCTCAATCCGAGGAAAACTGTGGATCATTTCTCACTGATCAAAGTTTGAGCAAACTGAGTTATGTCTCAGAAACCACTGACACTTCTCTGACTCTGGCATTGTTATTTTAATAGCCTTGTATTTTGAAGTAAAAAAGTTACCTATTGCAGTTTTTAGCACATCAAACTTTTATATCCTAATGCCTTTGCTAGTGGCAAGAGTGTTTTTTTTTTGCCACATACAAAATCCCATCAAAGCCTTTGACATGGCCCAGCAGGTGCTCTGCCTTCCTCTGGCCTGTGGTAGTTATTGAATGACTCCTGTCTCATCTACGCCTCCACGGCTTTTTCCACATGATGTTGTATATACAACAGCTCCCTGTGTGGCAAGTGTACAAACAGAAAGTTTAGTTTTTAGCTTTCCACATAGTGTTTGTTCTTTTGTTTGTGTTTGTGTGTTCTTTATATCCACCTAAGATGTTCGTCAGAGCCTCTGAAGGTTTCTTCCTGAATTGTTGCTGCCTTTGAGCTAATTTATGAATACTATGCTTTATTGGCCTTTTTTTGGCAGGATGTTTATAACAGACATGGGAGGAAGGTTTGGGTTCTTTTTCTTGTGATAGAATAAGATCTCGTCATAATTTTAGTTACAATATTTTTTTTTTTTCTGACTGAAAATAGTCCATGTGTTTGCAGTAGAGTCAGTAATGAGCCATAAGTGAGTGATTCAATATTTGATTGTCTTGACATTGTCTGCCCTTAAACAGTCATAGCTACTTGGAGATCCATTATTGGCAGTAACGGAGGTTTTCAGTAGCAGAGGTTTTCAGTGAAAAGAACAGAAAGGTGCTGCAATTTGTCTCACTTTGTACCAATGGTGGCCCCTGAGCCTGATGTTGGCCTTTCCCTTAAAGAGACTTGTTCTGGGTTCACATTAGCAGTATTTGCCAGCTGAATAAATACATGTTTTAATTCCCCTCCGTTTTGCACTAGCATTTCTGTAACATTGCGAGTTACGGTCAGAAGACATTGATTAATTATGCCACACACAATTAGCTCATCAAATGGACTGTGTCCTCCTCTCCTGTAGAAAGGTGATGTCAGACTTTTATGGGGCATTAGGCAGTAGTGCGCTCCTTTATTTCCTCTCTGATGGGTGGAGAGTACCAGGGGAGAAGCACATTTGCAGCTGTTATTGTATGGATGAGGGATAGTGGGCCCTGTGGGCTAAAGGCTGCGCTAACTGATCCTTTTAGACTGATGTCAATACTGATAGGCGTCAGTGTTTGCACTGGCAGCAAGGTCCACAGCCCGTCTCCAACGTCTCAGGATCCCCCTGATTGAGAGGAGAAATGACAGCAACACAAATGAAGGGAGTGGAACGACCCTATAGCTCCTCATTTCAAATTGCAAATTGTCACCAAATTGTCACTAAATTGTCACCTAAAAACTCACCTTATCACCCCCCACACACACACATACACACATACACACACACATACACACAATGAGTGACAGTCCTAACATAAACACATTTATTTTTCCACTATCTCTATGAATACTCCTTCTCTCATTTGTTTTTAAATAACAATTCTCATGTTGCACCCTTTAAGTCACAAATTATGCTTTACTCTTTTACAATGTACATGTGTAGCATTTATCAAACTGGTATTTATCAAGTGTTATCAACAAAGTTTTGTATTTAATGTTGATATTTATCCACATTTTTAAATGTCATTCTTTACTGCTCTATGCACAATAGTAGAGCATAACAAAGGAAAATAACAGCAATAGCATCAATAGTTTTTTAGACGTCCACTACAGCCCTGACGCATTCACACAAAGTTTCATGTTTTTTATTTATTGTCCTCTTATAATGGACCTGAACAAACTATCGGCCGATACTTCAAGGCCAGTAGCAGATTAAAAGAACAAATATTGCCTGGTGTATCAGTCTAAGTTATGGTAAGTTTACAGGGAAAGCAGCTTGAGCTCAGTTTCTAAGACGCCTTTCCTGCACTGGTAGAATTGTATTGATTTTCTCTTTAATATGAAATGTGGAGGCACACCTTTGTCTGCTCCAAGGATAATGGCTTGATGAAGTGTATATAATATTTGCAATGTGTCCTTTTAGAGAGACCTGGTAAACACACTTTGTGTGAGGTGAAGGTTTTATGGTCAGTCTGTGGAAGCTGCAGCTCCGACTGCAGATGGTCTTTGGTGTCAAGGCACTGCTTGTTTTGTGTGTCATTACTGGGGGAAACATGTATAATGGTGCTGCTAATTGTCACAACGCAGAACTCCTGGAAATACTGATTTACGTAAAAGTAGGACTGAAACAACTAAACAATCAGTCAAATTAATCTATTTTAGTAATTTATTGATCCGTTTTTGGTCTATATACAAACTCAGAATTAGACTTTCTTTAATGGTCAGGAAAAATGCCAAATCGTTTCTACGCATTTGTGATAAAAGTGCGTTGTTCAACTATATGCATCAGTTATAGAAAAGACTACATAAACATATGTACGTTTACTCAAATAAAGTATAACTGCAAGTGTGGCATTTCATTTTTTTATCAGTGAAATCTATTATTGGCATTCTAAATGCATGCGTTTGAGGAAATACCCCGACTTACAGTGTTACCCTCCAACACGAGCGTGTAGTAAACAGAACCTCAGCTGCAGCTTTTGTTTGATTACAGTCTCCTGCCGTTTGATTACCAACACCTGTTGTTTGCCAACTAATCGGCATGGTAAAATAATCAAATATGACACGCTCGAAATATAACACTTCTCACATTGATCCCACAAATTTGCCTTTTATGCTCCCTGCCCAGGAGCCTGTCCCTGTGACTGTGCCAAGGTTCCATTGGCCTGGAGTCAGTGAGAAGGTGCTGGTCTGACCGCGCGGTCATGACAGAAGCCGCCCTGGACCAGGCTGAAATAGCGGCACATATGCCCGACATGGCTCTCTCTGCAGTGGCTCGTCTGCTTTGGGCACAGCCTCGTCGCCACAAACCCCTCAAATGTATTTCTATCATTCCCCGCCTCTGAGTTGGCTCCATCTGTTCTCACTCAGCGAGGGGCTGGAGAAATTGGACACCCAAGGTGGAGGAAGCATGGCAGGAAGGTAAAGTTCTGAAAACAATCTCCTTTTGGTGTGGAAAGTCCCAGTCATTATCTCGTTAGTGTTTTCAGGATTTTTTGTTTATAACGTTATAGAAATACATAGAAATAAACATTATTGTATTTTAAGCAATTTCCCCTTTTTTTCAGTCGCCATCACTTTACAATTTTTCACTTTAGAAATGCAATTAACAAGCATTTCTCTGCACACATCAGATGTGCTGGATTTTCTTGTGAAGGCCATGAGTTCACTTGGTAAACTCTCACAAACAAAAGCTGCTTTTCTCTCCAGCCCTTGTTGGTGGGAAGACAATTATAGTGTGGTCTACAGGTAAAATGTGCCACTTATTGGACTCCAGGCTTCCAAGCAGTGTCCAATCAGGTCTCGTAATGACGGAGCTGCATGAATCCAGAGGGACCCACAGAGCTGCTGATTCCTCTGTGTTTGAAACATGGACTTTATTAAAGCTTCGGGCTCTGAAACATCATCACTCAACAATTAACTGTGTCTGTGGAAGGCATTTATAGCACACATCGTCTGAGTGCACTATTGACAAGTGATTCTCTCACAGTCAACTGTCTGCAAACTGCTCAAATATGGACATGCATATGCAATCCTCTTTATTTTAGAGCTTAAAATGGTTTGTTTTCATCGTTTTTTTTCTACATATGTGAGTCTGAAAACAAGATCAAGTTGAAACCACAGTAGACCTTTTTTTAGGATGTTAGTTTTTTTTGCACTTGGAAATGTAATAATGTAGGACCATTCTGTATGAAGTTTACACGTGTTTTTCCTCTGGGCAGTCAATTTCGTCTATCAACTTAAAAACGGCTTTTGCTAATAAGATATGTCAGGCTCTAATTAAAATAATGCATTGATAGCTAATGCACATTTATGGCAACAATGCCTGTATTATTTAAGATAACAGTTTTTAATAAAACACCTCATGCTTCATTTCCACTCAGCTGCTGGGGCAATTGAATAATTAAGGAATTAATTAAACTTCAGTATTACATTGCGAACACAAGCAGAGCCTGCTGCCTGAGCATCTGTAACACAGATCAAACCAGGAAGGGTTGATGTGCCGAGCAGGACTCTGAGATGTGAGCTCTATGATGCACTGAAATGGAAAGGTCTGAAGTGGCTTATCTATTTGATCTCTGAATCCTCTGGTTCCACTCCACAGAATGGAGCTGTTATTTCTCTGCTCGTCCATATTATATTGCAGATTCCAGCTCTACCCTCTAAGGTATGCAGCAATTCCCCCCATATCCTCCCCTTGGACCACTCCATTCATCTCTTCCAGGATGTAACACTAGAG
This sequence comes from Lythrypnus dalli, assembly GCA_011763505.2. NCBI lineage: Eukaryota > Metazoa > Chordata > Actinopteri > Gobiiformes > Gobiidae > Lythrypnus > Lythrypnus dalli. The sequence continues at coordinate 7,231,099 of JAADKR020000016.1, forward strand.
CTTTTATTGATGTCCATGGAGACAGCTCTAACACTGAACTGACAGTGTAGCTTTGGCTAAAACTAACGGCTAATATCACCCAATGATGCATGTAAATGTTAAATAAATCTGCTGTAATGAGGATATGGTTGCCCTCGGTCTACGACTCCATATGTTGTACCCACATGATCTCCTGTTAGTGTGTGCTCAAATGAGTGTCTGCTGGGGGATGTTCTGTGCTCGACCCAAGAGGGGCTTCTGGCACAGATCTGTGTTCAAATATAAATGAAAGCCATAGTGCATCTTGCAGTAGTATGGAAATCAATGCTGCATCTTTCAGCCTGTGAAACCCAGGTCGCCGACATAATCACTGGGTGAGACTGAGGCAGCAATCTGAGGAGCTGTGGGTTTGATTTAATACATTTATTTTAGTCAAATGTAAGATGTCAGATTTCAGATCAAATCCACTGTTTTAATCTTTTTTTTGTAACGGTTTCATGAAGGACAGATAATGATAGAATCGTACTTACTGTCAGATCAGCAACTCTTGACACTGCTCTGCTGACTGCACTGTTCTTACTCTCGTCTACAGACTTCTTCAGCTCCAAAGCCCAGGAGCAGACGTGTGTCCATATGTTTATGCGCAAGTGTATCATTACTTAAAACAAATAAGTGCTAAAGCATGTGGATAAGTCAGCACAATCCCCTGGACCTGTCATAAGCAGTGAATGGACAGCTTTGGGCATGGAACACAGAAAAAAGCTGTTCCATGATCATTTTTTTATTAAAAAAACCCTTTTGCCAGCAGAGGGTGTTGTGACGCAGTTTAAATTAGGCTGAAAATGTGAGTGCTGCATAATAAAAGACGAAACAAACAAACCAAAAGAAGACTTACTGGATTTACCACTCGAATGATGAAATGCCGAGACTAAGAATTTTGCAGTGGAATTCTCAGTTCCCAAAACGTACAAAATGAAAAATGCCACCATACATTTTAAGAGGAAACCACATAAAAGCAGAAAAGGTCTTTTTACATTGCACGCTGTTGGTTTTAATTAGAAAAGTAATGATTGCATGTGCAGCACACGGTGCAGTCGAGTTGGGAGTTCCTTTGTTTCTCTCACTCTCTGCATCTGTGGGCGGCTAACAGCTATTAACATGTGAAGATAAGTCCATATTCTCGCACGCAGAGGTTTTATGGACTCTGCCATGCTCTGAATGCTAAGTCTCAGTGAGGTCCATAGAACTGAAGCCCTCGCCTTTATACACAATTCTTAGCCTCCAACTGTTTGAGCAAAGGTGACAAACACCAGCTTCAACTTTAGATTTGGCCTCCCATAGCAATTGGCAAACCATCATTGATTATTCCTGGACTCGCACTCCTTTTCTTCTCCGGCATTTGAGGAAATAGATTGTGCTTCCCATTATAGTGGTTGCTACACTCCCTAAAGCAATGAGAAAAGAAAATGGTTTGGTTTAGAAGGGTTAGTGCTACCACAGTATTTGTATTTATTTATTTGGTGTTAATGAACACTCATGAGACTCATGCATGTAAAGGTTGTAGGCTGCAGCCATGGGCTAATTTACATCCATTATATTGTATAATAACAGTGCAGTACACTCCAGAACTGGACTACAGTATAAAAAGTGGTGGGTCTACAAGTCCCAGCTCATCCTCGAGAGAACACATCCCACTCTGGACATATCCATAAAACGTATGAAAAATGATTAGGCTGTGACTAATTACCCATTTAGTGTCGCTGAAAGTTGTTAAACAGACCATTGGCTTTTAATACCTAAAGTCAGAAACAGGATTAATTATGCAGAAATGTATTCTTCTCCTCTGCCAAGTCCCGTTCCTAGAGTTTCTAAAAACACTATAAGATGAGGTCTGCACCCGAGGGAGGCAGCTGCTAATGGTCTGAGAAAGACAGTGGCCCTTTTTCATCTCACTGATCTTTTGGATTGGGACATAAGATATACTGTTTGTAAAGGCCTCGGGATTTAATGGAAATTCTTGTTTGTTCTAAATGTGATTAACATTGTGTTTTAAGTCTAAATACTTGTGCCTCACTGCAAGAAGGTCCTGGGTTTAATTCCAGAGACAACAGTGAGAGACTTGTCCTTTACCCAAAGGCACAGGGACGCAACCCTCTCGTTCAACAGGGAAAACTCTTAACACATGGCGGCTGAGGTGGGGGCTGTTAGCCGGTCCAGTCCCTCCCCAGAGCTTTAGTACCAGACCCCAGGCTGCGTGTGGAGGTGAGCTCGACTGTATGTAGTCCATACCTCTCAACCTCCTGGACAAGCTCAGGCTCCTCCCCCTGTGAGGTGATGTTCAATTTCCCAAGAGCCAGATGTGTAGACCAGATCATCCAGGCACCACCCAGTCCTCTCTGCACCCGAGCCCTATGATTCCCTTTGCAATACTAAGCAATATTTTATTTTATGCAGTATTTTTTCAGTGGCTCAAAGCTCCATCCTGTGGTGGACCCCAGTGGCTGAATTTGAGAAAATGGTGCAAGGTGCTCTCTCTGCAAACACAGTGCAGTGTTTGATGTGGTAAAATAGTGGTTTGGTTTGCCATTTAACTGGAGAGGGAAAACCCAGGCTCATATCTTACCATATTTTAAAACAAACAAAAAACATAATAATAAAATAAACTAGGGTCTACACAAAATCATGACTGTTACTATTGCTGTTTTTAAGTCTGAATTGTGGCTTTAAGCAAAACTAAATGTGCCGAGTCAGATATATGATTTCAATGATTTAGATATGCATTGTAACCTGGCGTTTACTATTGCAATAATGATAATTTGACATTGTCTTGTGCAGTGCTTGTACTCGTGAAAGAATACTTAAACTACATTTTATTTAAAGGAATATACTGCAGGCAAAACTGAAATTCCTCTATACATCGTACATTTTTCTGTCTTTCCCGTCATTTATTTATTCTTTATTTTATTAACTGTTGAATGAAATAATTGACGATTTTTGAAATAATGGATTTATTGATGATTAATCGATGAGTAGTTTCAACCCTAATTTACACTTAACATGTTATTAGCCTGTGGACGGATGCTTAAAAGTGCCATAACCTTCTCAGACTGGGAGGTTCAGACCTTAACTGCTCTTCTCTCTCCTTTTTACGACATTCTCTGATGCAGTGCATTGATTAACCACTCAACAAGACCAGAATGCTATAACTTAAATCTGCACCCTTTGCTCTCATGGGTTTAACTTACATTTTTCATATCTGGAAAAAAAGAAAGTAAAAGTTGCTTGGAAACAGGTAATTAATTCGAGCTCGTTTCACATTTTTCTCTTTCGAGCTCCTGAATTAATCAGTCATCAATCTTCTGACACACATCCGAGTTTCTTTGTCAGCAAACACGGGAATGAACGCCTGACATTTGACTAATTGTTGTCATTTGAGACTGATCACCGCCGTAATGCATCGTAAATGCACAGCAGCAGCACAACTCGGTGATGCTGCTGTCTCCTGACCCACTTTACAATCCTGCTGGACGGAGGCAGAGGCTGAACCACAGAAAACACCATGTGAGGCACAGCTGTAAATACGGCAGCCTATTTTCACTTGGAGGTTGACAAAAAAAAAGAGCTCTATTTTGATGGACTTTGATTGTGCCTTAATGTTCAGCAGTTATAGAAAGGATGACTCTTACCTGTCCTTGGCACTGGGTAAAATGCAGTATTGCCACTTCTGCTGCAGCCTTGTGAGCCGGGATGGAGGCCTCATTACACCAGCTTTGTGTGTGTGTGTGTGTTTGTGTGTGTGTGTTTGTGTGTGTGTGTGTGTTTGTGTTGGTGGGGGGGTGGAATTAGGCATAAGACAGCAGCAGCTCGCCTCGTTTTAAAATGTTGTTGGTTTTATGATCAGTTCTGTGCCTTTTTGGCCTTTACCTGTAAAATACAATAGGAAGCTGACAGTCTGCCAAAAGTGAGGAATAATGGGAGAAAGGCTGCCGTTTGGTTGAGTCCTTTGTGAGTCAAGTGTTCACAGAAGGGGGTACTTTTCAATTTAAAAGATGATATTCTCTCTGTTGAGCTCCATTCATTAAGCGACTCTCTGCTCCTGCTGCTCAGTGTTAAGTTCCCATTGTAAAGTGTAGGATGTGATTGGACTCCCCAGTTACATGCCCCCCAGTGATGTTTTTCGTAATTGTGTATTTTCCCAGGCTCAATTCAATTGTCTCCTGATGTATTCCTCGCTCAGCTGAGCATGTCATTACACAGAACATTTGTATGCAATTTAATGCACTATGCAGCAAGGTTACAGTTGTATGGGAGTTAAATTTGAAAAGTCAGAGTATTTTAGCTGCAATCATTTTTCCCCTGTGTCTATTTTTCACCCAGAAATTGCTTCTGCAATGGCACTGCACTGCTCCTTTACACAGTCATGCACTGAGTTTACTCTGTAAGGTATCACAATTATACTGATGGAACAGACATGGGTAAGTGCCTATTTTCTTAAGCAAGAGTATTATAGAAAATGGTGCTGAAAAAATAAGTCATGTTTGTGCGGTCTTGAATGAATACAGTTGCATGCTTATGGTCATTCCCTAACAATTTATTTTTATAAAATATGTTTTTTATTGAACATGTTCATTTTATTCTTCTCAGTGTCCCAAATCATTTCTGTAACATTGGAAAGTCTTTCATTGAAATGGTTGTGATTGTGAGGTTATTGAATACTGTATTAGCCTCCCATTTAATCTGATCAAGGCTTTTTATCACCTTCATTTTGACCCAATCACAAAATAATTAGTCCCTCCGCTTTTTTGATGGTGTTGCCCCAGTGGAAGTGACAGGCTTTTCATTAACATTAATTACTATTCGGCAGCACTGGTGAAGGTAGTGTTTTGTGAGTCCGCACACACTCAC
>JAADKR020000016.1:7263444-7275823 GCA_011763505.2 Lythrypnus dalli
AAGGTTTATTTACCATCAATACTGGACCTGGAGACAAGAACTTGAGACATTGCCATCTACCATTCAAATCTGTCTGTGTTTCTACATGAGACACACAGAAGACGTCCCCTGTCACGTGTGTCCCATTATCGAGCCACAACACCAGGCTGTCCCCAAACAAAACAACAACAGCAGCAGCTAAAGGACCAGGCCATAGTCCGGCTGCAGAGATTGGGTTTCGTTAAAGCAGGAACACTGTGACCCCCATTTAATTTTCATATTCCCTATCATCCACCATACTGTCCATATTGCTGTCCTCGAAGGGAAATTTGCTCAGGTCCAGGCCTATCTCAGCAATAATAAACACAAATGTGATTGTTACACTATTAGAGAGAATTTAAAAAGTATAAAAATAGATTCATATTTTCCAGGTGTTAGTATTGCCTAATTAATCACACTAGCACTGCTCTTGACTTCATCATGGCTTATGCAACCTAAATAATGCTTTAATTAAAAATATGCTTCTTTTTTATCATTAGCAAAGTGCAGAATGTTTGGTAAGAATTTTAGCTGCTTCAGTAAAACACTTCAAAGGCACATTAAAATGATTGTAAAACTAGTCGACATATTTGCTGATTAGTGAACTGCTGAAGGTGTTGCATTATTTTCCACACTTAGAGCTTATTTTCTCCACTTTGACTCTCATTTTCCCCCAAATTGTCAATGCATACCATAAAACACATCCGGTACATGTGAAAATTGCATGTTCATGGTACATTTAGTCATTTATTTTTGTGGATGCATGGCCAAGTGCATTCAACAAACTGTACAGTATAAGAAGATTTTTTGTAAGAAAGCTAGTACTGCTTTATCGTTTGAAATCAGTAGTTACATTTTTCCATACCATGCACTTTACCGTATTATATGGGATTGAATCTGCTTATGTGCTTTTGTCACGAGCCCTCGTATTCTATTTGCTATATGTTTTTTTACTAAACAATCTTGCAGCCTCACTGTGTGGCTCAGAGGATGAATCATAGTTGAACTGAGGACACTGGCTCTCTTTTAGCTGTCAGATATTTCAGCTGTTTCATGTCATTACTACAGCAGTCGAACAACTAGTTGTGCATGTTTGGGCATGAGTCTGCAGCTCACATGATGAATGAAACCGGGAGGCAAGACTTGGTGTGAATAAGACCTCAATTCTACAAGTTTGTGCAGAATAATATACAGACATTTTGGAGAAAATCAAACCCAGAACAAACGGCCTGGCAGTGCTCCCAACACTCTGATGTCTTATCTTGTGATGACCTTGAAAATACCAGCACAACACCAAGTCTAATAGTTTTCTCACTTTTGTAGACCTTTCCATATGATCCACTTTGCATAAAAGTCTGGATGTTCCCTTCGTCATCTTGACCAGGCTGCACAGGTGACTGCGCGCATGACAAAAGTATTAATCACCCAAACAGTTTGTTGACATGCGGTGTCCCCAGCTGCTCTTAACTGTGTGCCTGAATAATTATCCTGTCCCTCTGCCAGGCCTCTTTCATCTCTGCTGCATTAGACACTGTGTTGTCGTGCTGTTGACAATGACAGTGGTGCCACTGGCAGAGTGTGGGCTGCCAGGAGCAACCATCGAGGAGAGGGGAGATCCCTGATACTGGGGAGTCTCTGCTCTGCCTCATCAACTAGTTCAGCATCAAAGGCTGAAGATGTTAAGGTAGCCTTACAATGGCACTGCTATATTCATCTCTGAGCGTTTCATTATGAAAGGGAACAATTAGAAGCAATTACGAGCAAAAGACATTCTTCTCTCTCAGGCAGCCCCCAATTTTGCCGTGGAAGTGTAGCTCATTACTGCGGCTGCTGAAACACCTGGTCTAACAACAGGGATTGGCCCAAACCCGGCTCTGTGGTGGAAATATGTCTTCCCTTGGAAACAAATTTAACTAAAGTGTGAGTCAGGTGGGCCCGGGACCTGCTACCGAAATATCCTAAAAGCGGTTTGTTATCCATGCAACCAAACCAGCAGTTGTCAAAAGTAGAGAGCGCTAAAAAGCAAGTCTGTGTTTGCCTTTTTCTAGTGTTTCCATGAGAGAAAGCATCTCAAATATAGTTATTTATTCTTTGCTACGTTTGTCCATCCAGATAAACTGTTATTGAGTCTTATCTGTGCAGATTAATACAATTCATGTTTATTCATCGTTTTGTTCCAAAATGAAAGGTTTTTTTTCTCTGAGTCGGGTCCAGCTCAGGGCGAGAACAAAGATTAATTTGATACCCCGAGCCACTGACTCCTTGTTAATGTATTCAGACTGACAGGCTCAATATAAAGGGAGGCAATTAATGATATTTAAATGCTAAATGGATCTCTGTCTAGTTAGCATTAATTAGGTGGATTAGCGCAAATCCCAGGGAAAAAAAACCTCATCTTTGGGCATTTCTGAACTCTTACGCTCTTCTCACATAACAAGGTGAACTACTGCAATTATTTCCTTTGGATGTACATGATCCTGCATTAGAAATGTTAATGCTCAGTAAGCCTGTTGCGTGTATTTTTTTTCTAGTGTTTGTTGCAGTGTTGCGTGAAATGGATAGTTCACACATCTGTACATGACATCGAATTAGTCAATTTAACACTGACCAGGAAGTTCAACATGTGATTTGCATATTGCACACATTGTTTACTGGAACATATATAGCATCATTATCATTATTTGCACCAATTATCACAGCTTAAAGTATATAGACCTTTTATTGGAAATTCTAAAGACTCAAATAAACGATTGACCTTGACTTTATTGTGTAAGCTCTTAGTTATACAGGAGTTTTCCATCATTAGAAAGTGAAAAAAGAGCATTGTCTGAAGCTTTATCAGATTTGAACAAGCTTCAAAACTTGTACATATGTTTACTGGAAAATATATAGCATTATAATAGACTGTGATGCAAATGATCATTATTTGCACCAATTGTCACTGCTTAAACTATATGGACCTTTTATTGAAAATTCTAGAGATTCAAACAAACCAATTGACCTTGACTTCATTTGTGCAAGTTTTCTGTTATACAAGAATTTTCCATCATTAGAAAGTGGAAAAGCGCATTGTCTGAAGCTTTATCAGATTTGAAAAGGGATTTCTGCACTACAATCCATGCTAAATACTGAATAAAACCCTGTGCAATAACATGAGCTGCTGGAGTGGAGACAACTGTCCTACTGTACACTGTCCTTTGGAACGAGGTCACATCAGATTATCAGTCAAGCTTATCAGATGATGTAAAAAAGAATGTAGTAAAATCTCTTTTGCTTCTTGTGAGTCAGTGGCTATGAAGAGCTAATGAAATGCCAGCTGTCACCCTGGCTGACTACAGTATGCTTTGACACAATGAAATGATGGAGCTATTCTTGGACACTTGCTTGTGCACTTCGATGGATCCCATTTTTCACACCATTAACTACAGCCTACTGGTTTTATTCACAGCGCAGAGATGGGCCAAAACAATCCCAAACACACCCACGAACCAACACAATTGCAACAATTGATCTCGGCTGTTCCACCCAGTCTGTCGCAATCCTGTGCAGGGACAAAACTATTATCTCCTCTCCCGATTATTAATTTTGACTCAGAATACCACAATACAATAACAGTACAATATTCAGATGATGCATATTAGCATGTTACAATATTTATACAAACTATGACAATATTGAGTCAAGTGCAGCACAGTAAGAAACTAAATGGAAATATATTTAACTATAAGTACAGAATATGTAATTGTGCTGTTTAATAATGTATTCTACAATGCATTTTACTGTATTTGGATAATTGCTTTTGTGCTGCTGTATTGGCCAGGTCACCCTTTTGATCTGAATGAGTTTCTTTATATATATAACTGTGTGTGTATAAGTGTTTTATTAATTTTGATAAATTAGAATAATATAGGATATTGTCTCAGTGTTCTGTTCAGTCCTGTGTTAGCGTAATCTAGTCCTTGGATCAGAAAATACCTTTTTTTATTTTAGGGACCGCACCTTCCAGTATGTTGCAAATTATATTAATTGTATTGTAATTGCAGTGCCATGAAAAACAATCACTTGTGTCTCTCCAAACTCTATATTGACTGGGAGGTAAATATTAACTTCTGGATGGTTGACTTTGTAGTTGGTTTAGTGGACGATAAACCCCAATACAATCAATGAGGCGCAAGATGAGCTCTATAATTTGGGATATTTCCTTCAGCAGTGTTACAGCTGAGGACTCATTAAAGTGCAGAGTTCGCAAAGAGAGGCACAGCAAAGGTCCACTAATCCAGTGGGTCTTACTGGCATGATGGGCTAGTCAATATGCCTTTGCTGCATACTAAACAAGCTGCATCTCCACAGCAGTGCTAGGTAAAAGAGACTCAGGGGAGCGCTTTGCCTGGTACACTTCTATTCTCTTCACAGCTCTCAAGGTTAGATGATGCTGACGTTTTAACCCATTGTTTACTGTCACTTTAGCCAACTTTATATTCTCAAATATAACACAATTCACGTTCCCTTCACATTCACATTATACAAAGCTAGAAATGTTCACATCATTTCCATCAGGTGTCCTTCCTCTCTATTTGCCCGGACTTGTACACAGTGATATTTGAGAAGTGAATTGAAGTCTTAAGGATTTACAGAAAGTGTGCAAAATATATTTAAAAATGATTAGGCAGGTATGTAAATTTGGGCACTCCAACAGGAAAATTAAATCAATATTCCGTATTCCTTCTTTGCAGAAATGCCAGCCTCTGAATGCTTCCTGGAGCTTCCAGTGAGAGTCTGGATTCTGGTTGAAGGTATGTTAGATCATTCTTTTTTACAAAACATTTCCAGTTGCTTTCCTAATTTAAATACAAACTTGATAAATAGGGAACAGAAGCTTTAAATGAGTAGTTCTATAATTCAATTACAAATATAAAACATTTTCCCCCATAACATTCCAATTTTGGTGTCTAATCCTAATCTCCATTTAGGAGACTCTATACAAATCTAAGCCCCCTGAACAAAGGTATTGTCCCCTAGTGTTTTAATTATGGAACGTGTTAAGAACGTGTTCCATTTCTGTACTTTTTGTGGTCGTCATTGCATAAGCAAAATCAAAGATGTTCTGTGTGCATTTTGCATTTGTCCTGGACTGGTTAAAGGCTGCAGGTTTATTGTTTATCCTGTTTGTTTCTGAGGAAGAGAACTCAGCTGGAGGCACGTCACCAAGTTTAATTTAGGAATTTAATTTCCATGCGCAAAGGAGGTCAGGCAAGAAAGAACAATTTGACAGGCATGGCGGGCGGGTGCTTGTCATCTCCTCCAAATGTTGTTTAATGAGGAGAGGGCTTTTGGCTCAGGTACAGGCTGAAGAGGACTCGCTTCACTGAGTGAGCCCTCAGCATCGCTCAGAGGGTCAGCGCGAACATGCTGGACCAAATACTCCTGCTTCAAAGATGAAAATATGAAGTGGTGAGTTTTAATCTGCTGTGTAACAAAGATCAGCTATTTATTTTTCACCAAGAATAGAGTTCCTGCTTATAAACAGTGTCTTTTCATAGCAGGAAAATATGAATTGTACTTTTTAGTCTTCAGTTAAACCAGATAGTACAGTGGCAATGTACATTTACCATTGCTGATTGTTGACAAATGCAATTAAGAGCCAAAAATGCTCCTTCTAATCTGACTGCAGTGTTGCCAATAGTGTTTCCTCCTTGTTAGTGATTAGAACAATGCCCTCCTGGTTAGACATTGAACTGTTCTTACGAGGCACTTTTCTGCTCCTTGCCCAGCTCAGCAGCAGGCTCAGCAGGGGAAATTCACCCAATGATAGTATTCTCCTTCTGCAGGACAAACCTGGCTCTTTGATTTTGTTTTTTTTACCCTCCCAGGGGCGACTTCTGAGGTTCCTGGGTTCAATTCTGATTAGCAAAAAGCTGTGCTCAGTGCAGGGTTGTGATTTCTCAACATAGAGGTTTCATACCTGTTTGGGGTAACACACAAAATAACACAGCATTTAAGCACAGCTCTATCACGAAAGAGAACCTTAGTGCTGTTCATTTGCATTGCACTTGTTGGACAGACTCCATTTTAGCAAAAAGTACATTGATTTGACAGCCACCGAAGGGAATGTGAGGCCGCTATTAAGTGATAAAAGGGGAGTGGAATTGACCAGTCCATTTGTGCCAGGGTGTCTGCACAGGAGAGGACTGAGGATGAGGCTGGTTTTGCATATTTATTGGGACATTGAGTTCATAGAGCACAAAGTAGCCCAGAATGTGGGAGACAGTGGGGATGATTTAGTTTAGCTTGAGCTTTTTTGCCTAAACTCAATCCTATCAGTGCACAGGATTTGAAAACTGGATGTGATTTATGGACACAAATCGAATAGACCACAAAAATAGCAGCATTTTGCAACAGTTAATCTTACACTTGCAGAAAGACGTGGCAATTTAAAGCACAAGACCACATACCACTTGAAAATGTTTGCAGAGTGTGTGAGAATACGTGATCAGCGTGATGTCAATATTTGAAAAAAAAAATAAAAGGAGATGGAGAGAATTGCGTCACTGGGCTGTTCTTGAAATGCTGATCACAAAACCTTGGCAGCCGTTACTCTTTGATGGAGATGATCTGAGGTGGATGCGAGCCGTCTGATTGGCTGTTGCCGGAGGTACGTCATTGTAAATGTCAAAGGAAAACTGTAAATATCCGAGCTTTTTGAGGCTGTGTGACTCTACAAACACTCGTAATGGAATCGCACTGACACCACACAAGCATGACGCAATCTGTTGTGAGGAAACAGTCTTTTGGCCAGGCTTACTCTGTTTTTAGCCTCAAAAATATTGATCAGGCTGTTTTATATTCCACATTGAGCGAGCATTCCCACTTACGCCCGTGTTTTTCCTCCTGCTCGGTCCCTGCCTCGAGGTGAGTACAAGTGATAAGGCAGTCTCCAGTACATGATGAGTGTGTGCCGGCAGTGAGCAGTGGGCCCTCTGCGTCTGACTGATAGATGCCAGTGTGCTGGACGTGCTGTACTCGGCAGCTGATAATAGCTCTTTGTCCGGCCGATATCCGCTCCTCTTTTCATTTGGAGCTTTAATTCGACGAGTCCTGATTGCCTTCCTGTGTTTGCTTGTCTTGAGCTGTGGCATAGATGTGCAGCATTGTCTACTCAGGGGAGGCTTCTGCATAATAACTACATCCACATAATAACAGTCCATTACTCTTGTTACTGTACTGCGCTGCTGATCACTGCCATCTACATTTGCTGCAATTTTGCATCTACCCATTTCTGAAATCCATTTTGGTTTGTGCATATCTTATTCTTATTGTAGACATACATCATAGTGCTGCAAACAATGTTTTACCCCTTGCTGTTGAGTTGGCTAAAAACAAAAAAAAAACTATTATTGCAGCATTCATTATCTCTAATACTGACTAAAGCTAAAAATAGGAGTTTTCCATGCAAAAGCTCTCAAGCTGTCATCTGGATTGTTTGAGGATAGAGGACATTTTGCCTCGGGCCTAATAAAATGAGATGAGAACTTTTATCTATGGTCACTAAATACTGTATGGTGATTGGATTGTTCTTGTCAGATGATCTAAACTGCATTACTGGGCGTGTACAATAAGCCAGGATGAAGATGAATGGAAGTATGTTTGCCAATGCAAGAGTGGGACAAATGTACTAAATTAGCCCTTGGCAGTGTTTACATGCACGAGTCTCATCTGTGTTCATTAACATGCGCTGTCCAGCAAAACAAAATAAAGAAAAATGTTCCAACAGCGATACTATTCAGACTATTCATGGAACATATGTGCCCAAGTATTAATGTGGTTGTCTCTTTTTCCATAAACATTTTCTAGTTGTCAGATGATTAGTTAATGGGCTTAAATGCCACACTGTATCTTGCTATAGATAATTTTCATCTAGCAAGTGAATGATAGTCTAAAAGGCAAAGCTGCTCTATAAATAGACTGGCTCATGATTACCATCCCATGTGTTGCTGTCATTGTGTTATTCATTTCCTGCACAAAACTGCATTGAGCTGCACTGTGCTGTAGGCTCGACTTGGTGATATTTTGAGTATGATGCGGTTTACTGTATGTGTCAAGGGTCACGTCATGTTGTGGGATAAACACAACATGTGAGCAGTGTTGCATGTCTTGGGGCAATGTAGTCAAGCCACATTGATATTCACAAATTCTTTTGCATGGAAACTGCATTTGTGTGGCATATGCTGTATATATGCAAGCTATTAATATTTATCACCTAAAACCATATGTTGAAAATAATGTTACTATTTCATTTCATCATTGGATTTACTGTTTGTTATAGTCGAGAGATTTTATGGAACATTAGTCTCCCCAGCATTTGATTCCATTATCACTGCCCTTTGCTGCAGCTTACCACCTCACAGGTCACTTAATTGCAGGATATTGATACGCCATTATGACTGTCATGACAGCTGAAATTATTCTTAGCCAGTTCAATACATGCGATAGTGCTCTCCTTGAAAATAAAAAAATGACATTTCTGCCACTGTGCAGGGACCCCTCTAATGGGGTTTGGGATAAGAATGGTAATATGTGCTTGCTCTGGCAGAGGCGCTAGCCGTGTTTTTGTTTATAAATAGCTCCAGCCAGCTTTATTCCACTTGCGCTTGTCCCATAATCATCAATCATTCGTGCACATGGGCCCCAGCTCCACGTGCTTACCGGAGAGGAGCTGCTTTCTCTGGTGCTCTGCCCTTGCACCTCCAACAGTGCAAGTACATAAAGTAGGGAACAGTGAGGAGCAGGACAGCCATGACAGAAAGGGGAGGGATTGTGGTGGTGATGGAGTACGTTATGGCATTTTCAGCATCTCTGCTCGAAAGCCTAAGCTTGAGGTCATTTTTATGCGCCATCATCTGCTGCTCAACTCTCATAAGCTGCCTTTACTCTGCACATGCCTGATCCAAAACCCAATGGAGGGACATGATGTGATTTTGTGTGGATGTACGCTTAACATTCATTTGCCTCCAAGGAAACGGCAGCGTGCACAATTTTAACAAAATGACAATGATCACTTTGCTCCATCACGCGCGAGCAAATCTTAATTATTATTTGTCACATATTCGGCTGCATTATTGAAGACATCCTCTCATGAACGCCGGTGCCATATGTGCCTCCTTTTGTGGTGTGTAATTGTACGCACCATCCGGCCTGCTGGTGTTACTATGGCTGTGGCAAAAATGTAGAAATTCAGCTGATCCTTAACAAAATGATTATATAACAATTGCACTACAAAGCCTTATCTTATCTCAGCCTGCCGCTTTTCAACAGCCCTTCACGTCAACAGCACCTCCCCCAAGACACCACTGAATACATGAAGGACATTCATACAGTATAAGACAATATGCAAGCAGCTTGGTGATAGGACGGGAATGTCACTCTCATTCAAAAGTTAGAGCTAAAGTTCCTTCTGTTTCAATACTTTACACATTACACCTCCCACTTTAAGTCAATTATACATGTCCCCTAAGCCTAATACACATGCAGCAGATACGAGGACTCACCTCCCGGAGTTCTTTGGCCACATCCTTGAGCTCTTTGAGAATGCCGTCCAGCTGATCGATCACCATCTTCATGTGGCTGCGGATGCGTTCTCTCGGGCTGGGGGTCTCAGAGGTGTCCCGGGCCGGAGCTCTGCTGAGGGACATCCTTCACAGGGTGACGTGGGGCCAGTGGCCGACAGGCTGAGGGCGTGGGGGAGCCGAGTCGGGGTCCATGTCTTTGGCCACAGGGAGCCTCAGTGCTACTGATCCGAACAGGGGCCCCGGCCATGCAGGGAGAACTCAACATCTTAGAAGCACCTGGGCAGCCCAAACGCCGTGGCTGGCCTGCACACTCGGCACCGGGTCACACTCTGACATCCACGCCTTTGGATAGGTGCTCCCGGAAAAAAGGAATATACACGCATAGGGGAAATGGAATACAGTAAATCCATGAAAACAAGGAAGCAACGCACATGGGCTCAAAGTAATACGGAGCTCTTACATAATCTTGTTCAGCCAACTCATCTCCTGTGTCAGTGTTTGAAACGGTTTCCAAGCAGAATCTATTAAAAGAGCTCTGTCGAAGGGGGAGAGACCTCTGTTTGTCTGTCATGTACCATTTATTTTACCTGTTACACACAGTGACATACTGGCCTGCTATGATAAAAATCAATTGTCATATTTGGCCATTGTTAAATTTTGCTATTCTACATTTACATAGAAAAATAGAATCACTGCAATAGCTCAATCTTTTTGTTGCTTGGTGGAAAGACTTGAGTTCCTTACATGTGACTAGTAGGAAAGGGTGAATCCTTGAAAAACAGATATTCCTCTTTGAGGACGCCTTTTCAAAAGTGCACAGTTGAAAAACTTCAGAAAAGAAAAAGAACTCTGCTTTTCAATCGTTTCTTTGCAGCTGATGACTTAATCATGTCCTTCACTTCATGTTCATGAGAGAAATAATAAAACACGTAGGTGGACGGTTCCCACAATCTTCCCACACTGTGGGGCTAATTCCAGGTGACATGGATTTGAGATGAATAGAAAGCAGTACAATGTGACAAGTAAAAGGAATTTGCAGAAGAATAATGCAAAATGAGGGAGTTATGCCAGACACCTCTGTGGGGCTGGAATGAGCGCCTTCATGAAGAAACTGGGCTGACTTGAATAGCTCTGCTCTTAAAGTCTTGTCAAAGATGCTGACCCGTAGCAGTCTGCTGGATTGTGCCCCCCCAAACGAAGAAAAAAAAACAAGGAAAAAGAGAACAGAAAAGGATTCTCTTCTCTCCTTCAGTTGTTGCTAAGGGAACCCGGTCTGCCTCCTTGTGCTGTGATTGGATAATTATTTTACTTCTTTTCCATGTGGCAATGTATTTCTCTATTTCAGAGTGGCTGTAAGCTGCATGCCATCCAGTTGCATGAAATAAATCCCATGAAATTTTCCCAGAGGAGTCCTAGAGAACGAGCTGGGGAGAGAGCCGCTTCTCGTCGAATCCAGGGCGATGCCACTGCCTCTGGGTCTGCTGGCCAATCACACATGGTACCTGGACCGACAAATCCACAAGAAGAGAAAAAAACATTACTTATTCCATCATGTGTCCTTCATTCCTCAAACACCCTCTATTTCCTCCTTCTTTTTCCTTGGGCTGTGCGGACGCAGCAAGTCAAGAAAGACAGGAAGTAATTGCGTTGATGATTTTTGCCCTCCTCTAAACTCAGCATCACTTGTCTCACACACACAGACTTACCTTGTCTTGGCATCACTTTGCTGCTGATATCCCTACGTCTCACACAGAGGATCATTGCTGGCCTGGATAACACGCCGCTTCTTTAGCAGTTCCTTGCTCAGACACACACACACACACACACACCAACATCTTGTGTCCGCTTCAGTCGCTCTTCCTCTTGTCTCACACACGCACTGTCTTGCTCTCACACTGAGTTTCATTCCCTCCTACCCTCCCTACCTCTCCCCAATTCCTCCCCTACTTACTGTCTTGACAGAAGCTTGTGTCAGTAGGCTTCTCTCATTCTCGGCTCAACATCGGAGGTGCACTTGTGGAAGATGAGAGGAAAATGAAGAGAACAGTCTTGATTGTCGAGATGTTAAGAGGAAGAAGCTGGAGGTGATTAAGAGATTCTCTTGTTTCAGAAGACTTTTTTAAAGATGCTACATCCGTTACTCTCACTCAGTTAAAGAGTTCATCTGAAAATGAGCCTGCCGTCATCTCCCGTCAGAAAGCAGCGTCAGATAGAGAAGTGCGACAGCGGTGAGGAAGGGAAAGCCGAATGATTCATTGTACTGGATGACAGCCTCCCCTCTCGCTCTATCTGCCCTGTCACCCCCACTGTCCCGCTTGTTGGGTCTTTCCCTCTGTCCCCACGCTTTCCCCTGCGCGCACTCTACCTCCTCGCTGACTGGCGGATGAAGGGAAGCTGATGCCAGAGTTTATTGTGGAGCTCGGGCTACTGCCAGCTCCACTCGGCTGTGGTACTGGGCTGTGTGGAGGAGGGGCCCGCTGCGTTAAAGGAACAGTGTAGTGCTGAGCAGTCCCTCCCATCGCCTCCTGCCTCTTTCTGCTGTCGTCTCTGCTCTGGTGTCTACACACAACTACCTCACTATTCGCTGTCACACTTCTATTGAGAGTGTTAGCTCGGGCTAAAAACAAGATGAACTTCTGGTTTGCTCGTGGCTGAGCAGCAGACGCAGTGTCCTAAAGTCCCTGACTGTTACATCTTGTATGTCCAAAACAGACTTGTGTTTGAGGACCTCATCAAAGACAAAGATAGGATGCATGTACATCAAATTCTTCTCCACAATATTCCAGGCAACTGCC
>JAADKR020000016.1:7632011-7655204 GCA_011763505.2 Lythrypnus dalli
AGAAGTCTAATCATCATTCTAACTATACAAATTTGTCTTTCACAAGGACGTTTTGCTGCTGTGACCTTGGGTTGTCACGGGACGGCCTAAAATTGTAGTGAGTATTGAGTAAACAGAGATTGAGTTAATCATTTCTCATGCTGACACCACAGACTTTAGATGAGTGGACTTAAAGCCTCCTGGTTCCTGAAGCCCAAAGGTATACTTTACTAGACTATACTATGATAAGGAGGTATACTGCTTTGCTTTGAAACTTTTTGCTTCCCTTTAAATCATTATTGAACATAGGCTTGTCATTCTTACCTATATTTGTTTCCTTTCACTATGTTTGTGTTTATTTTCACCCGTTTATAAATAATTGAGCTATTGAGCCAAATACCAAACCAAACTGCTAAAATAAACAAACATCTATGGTTGACACATTAACATAGACATCATTTCAGCTGATGCATGATAAACAGAATATCCGCTTGCAGCCAAATGTTTGTCAGTATCTGCTAACAAGTGTAGACATTCTTAATGTTTTTACAAAATATTTGCAAACAATAGTACATTACCTTGAATGAAGTATGTAGACCATGTGCTTGCCTTTCTGTAAAATCCTAAAACCAAATGCTAAGTTGGCAAATCAGTCATGTGCCTTGTTTGACCTGTTCTCTATTTTGAAGTTGTCTACTCTCTAATGCAGGGGTGGCTTCCCTCTTCCAACACACCTGACTCCAATAATCAGGATCACTCTCATGCTCCTGCAGAGGCTGATGATGAGGTGATTATTTGAATCAGGTGTGTGGCTCTTGAGGACCAGGGTTAGCCACCCCTGCTCTAATGTCTACTTTCCATCTGTAGTCCTTCTCTGGCAGATCAAGAAAATACAAACCAGTTTTACAATAATAATGACAGTCAAAGACAAAGATTGCCCACTTCACATTTGGAGACTGCAGACACCAGTGATTCAAGTGTGGTTTTGGCCTCATCAGCATTTCCACCCTTAAAACTTTATCAGGGCCTACTTCTTATATGTGAAAGGAAATAGGACAGTCATTTTGCATATTTGACTGAACAAACCTGCAGTTTGTACATTTAAGCTGTATACTTTTCATTCTGAGGCCAGTGCAGGGGGACAGTGATGTATTGCCCAAAGTCAGTAAAATCAAAGCTCCACACAAAACTGTGTTTGCATACAGGACCTTTGTTCCCTCTGTGTCAGCACTAAAACTCCCAGTGTCCCAGTTTTAAAAATAACATTTATCTTTACAAAGTGCAAAAAAAAAAAAAAACAACAACTTGCAATTTCCTCCACTGGCCATTTTAAACATCTGCAGCTTCACACAATCATCAAATCCTGTTTTATTTGTGCTGTAGACTTGCACTTTGAAGCTGCCGAGCGACAGAGGATGAGAGAGAAAACCAAATGACTGCTACCAACTTGTGACTATATTTAACTCGACTGGGGGTTGCAGCAAAGAGACTTAGCAATGCACAATTGTAATCTTCAGTGCATCTTTAGAGGTAGTGCAGCATAATGGCTTTAATATGCATTACACGGCATGCTTTTTTAGGAGATTATTGACCTTAATGCTATACATTTACCACGAGAGCGCTGCCTGACTCGGAGCTATTCATATCGGTTCTGCTCTGTGATTTCCGCCTCCAGTTCCTGCTGATTTGCATACGGCAGATAGTGATTTGTGGTGGAGGACATGCGGCTGTGCACCTGATGGAGGCTGGGCGCAGGGGAAGGTTAAGCTGCTGCTGTTGGGTCCCAGTGCGCAGGACCAGGGAGATATGATTGTGTGAGCGGCTCCACCTCAGCAGCTCCACACTGCAGCTCCAGGACCAGGACCCTTATCTCCAGCCCACAGGCCCCAGAAAAAACCTGCTCCTTCTTAACCATCCACTGTTGAACCAGCTCCAGACATTATAATTTAGAGGGGACCAAAGGCATGCATTTCATCTCTAAAAGTCCTGCCTGGCTGTACTACCTGTTTAAATTTTTAATGACTTGTTTGTACTTGGTGGTGCTTCAGTCCCACTGGGACGGCTGCTGCTGATGGCACTGCTGCTGGAGACGCCGGCTCCTATCGGTTTGCATTTAAATGACTCAACGTCGAACTTTGTTTAATTATAAACCGGAGGCAAACTTTAATGAATGGCCATAATGAGAAAGTGCACTGTTTAAACCACCAAGTATATGGTTTTCAATTAGGTCTGTTTCAAGTTCTTTGGAAATACTTTAATAATTGTATCATGGTAAATTGTGTTTTATAGAGTTTACATTACAAAAAGGAACTGGAGCTTTTTTGTTTGTTTTTCAATTCGGTTGAGCGCGAGGCTAAAGTGGAAAACATTTGGAAAATCACAAAGCATTTATGTAATTTTGTAATTTTGTTTTAAAACTTGTTTGCAAGAAATGTGCACCCTAGGTCTCGGCCAGATTCAAGACCTCAAGTTTTGCAATATTATGTGGCTTCTTATGTTATGGATACTGCGCCACCTAATACTGTGATAACTAGCATATTTGCCAATAACATTTTGAGGAATATTCCAGTGTAAGCCATGAGACCATGCTGCTATCCTTTGATTAAGAAGATCCAAACTGGCCAGTTTATCTTTTTACCAGTGTCCGCATACACATTCTCAGTCTTTTTTGATCATTGCTAGACTCCCTGAGCAGGTAAACACATTTTAACTAAAGACTTCAGTCGAGCATCCACAGGAGCATCGTTAAAGGTCCAATCCGTGCCAATAATTGAGCTCAGAAAGACACAGTTGTGAAGGACTAAACCGCAATATGCAAATCACGTTATTATCCGTGACGACCTCGTAAAGGAACGAAGCGTGTCAGGAGGGACTTTGGATCCAGAAGGAGAACTGCGACCCTGAATGTTTTTCTCTGCACTGACTCATGTTATTTTCTCTCTCTCTCTCTTCAAACCCCTGTGTGTGTCTTCCATCTCCAGTCTGTTCATCCTGATATACAGCACTTCTCACCTCCTTCAGTCCTGCTCTATATGATTTCATAGTGTGCTCTGGAAGCGGTCGCTCTCTGGTACCGTCAGGGCCCGGCTCGTGGTGAGATCATCTTTATTATTGCCTCCCAACACTGGCCTTTGTCTCCCCTGGCTCCTCCGTGAATGGAGCCGTGAGTGCGCCTCGTTTGCGTGAAACATGATCATAAACAAATGACAGCGTCGCAGGCCTCGTCTGTCGCAGCAGCCGGCGAGGGGAGTGCGTCCGTGTACGCACTCGCTCAGCATCCAAATGAGGCTGTGTCTGGACTGATGCTCGGGCAGGAGGAGATCTGCTCTGTGTGTCCAGAGATCTGAAATACAATCAGGACGGGACGAGAGCGTGCGATAGCAAAATGTGTTTAGTTTCACCTTCTGTGGATTATCTCTGGGTTAATTTGTTGCAGTGTTGAAGGTAAACTGGTAGCCTGGTTCACAGTGAGAAAGGAGGAGTGGTTAACGACTGTCCAGAGCCGTTTATTGTCTGTCTTCAGTGGTGACACCTCATCTTTGTGCTGTTGGAAAACGAGTTGTTCCTCATTCACATATCAGCCAGGAGGCCACACAGATTACAGTGATCAGACTTAAAAAAGCAGGAGTTGTGTGTTGGACACTCCCGGCCTGTCAACGTTAACGTCAGTCAGACACTGATGTTGTCTTCAAACTGACAGCGTGTAACAAATGCACTCCTGCTTTATTACTTTAAGTGCCAGGCCAGTGCCAGAGCTCCTATTTCACTGTGATTTCAAACTCTTTGTAGGTTTCTTACCACATTCGTCTTGGCCTATGATGTCGTAAGTTGTAACATAAACAACACAGTAGGCCTGTCATGATGTCATATTTCAAACACAGGTGACTCCAATCATGAAAAATCTTCTCTGAATAATCTCTCAAATAATCCGAGGCGAAGCATAGTGAGAACAGTCACAGTCGACCCACAGACGAGCTCTAAAGGCCTACAACATAATGTACCCACAGTAAAATGTGGTTGTGGTTCCATCAGGCTGCAGGGCTGTGGCCAGTGCAGCTGCTGGGAATGTTGTTAAAGTGCTTGCTTGTTAAAGTGACTGCTTCCTTTAAGAGCATACACTTAATCCTTTCTATATTTTCCTTGCAGTATAAGTTTAAAAGCTGTATTCCTGCTGATGCGTGCAGAACCGAGAGCTCCATACTAAAGCACACGTCCTGTGTTTACATAAATATTTGTGCTCTCTCTGGCTGACCAGTTTGTTCCTGTCTCACATGCCGTTTTCCCTCTCACGCCTGACTCTGCACTGATCCTCTGGCCTGGAGACATGAGACAGCTGAGATCTGCATGTGTGTGTGTGTGTGTGTGTGTGTGTGTGTGTGCACTCCCAGCACAAACCTGATCTGCAGTCTCCAGTCGCTCTGCAGTGACGGGCACAGGGCTAATAATATGCATCAATCTAAATCTGCACTCTTACATAATTTACACCACACATCATCTGGTGCCAGGGCAGAGGTCGCCCGAGCAGCAACAACACACATCTTTGTTTGGGATCCCATTTTCCGAGGTTAAAGTACAGGATTTGTGTGGCCGGCTTAATCGAGATTAGAGTTTTCTGTCAGAAAGCCGTGTTCTGCATTTCCCAAAAGTACAGCCCGAACATAATGGGGTCGAGAACATGACCTCACACGGAGCCTTGAGTATTCATTAGAAATTTTGACATGGTTTAATAATTTAGGGGGAACGGAGAAGGCTGAATAAATTAGTCATGGCTCGTGGGAAAGGTGGGAACGATAAATCTGAATAGAATATAGAGTTCATCCTATTTTTGAGCTACTTTCCATAAGTTAGCTTTCACATTTTTGTCACTGCAATTCTGTGCTATATAATATAATGCTAAATTTTTTACACTTCTATTAATACGTTGATGAGTCTTATTTCAAGTAAATGAGATGAAATTAGATTTTTTTTTCTTAATTTAAATGTTAAAAAACGTGCCTTGTGGACAGATTTCTTGGAATTTGTTGCTCAAATCGAGCAAAATGGCTTCTTCCAAGAAAACCTGATTTATTTCTAGACTCCTTTTTGCAGTGTGCGTGTGTGTGTTGACTCTGTAGGAATGTTCTTGTGAGGCGGGACGCCCTGAAGAATGACACCTCTCGAGTCTCAGCCTGGGCCTCTTAATCACAGTCCCATCACTAAAGGCTTTTGTTCTACTCTGCACATGTGTGTCAGCGAGCAGCCATGTGCCAGGCCTGTTTTGTTCCTTCATCTGAGCCTCGGTTGTTGATATTTTAGTTTGGCTTGTATCTACATTTCTGTCAGTGTGAGGGTCAGAGATGTTTTTGCATGTGAGCAGTGGGGGACCTTAGGTTTGGTGGTCCGTTAGGACAGTGTTTCCCAACATTTTTTGAGGCACACATTTTACATAAGGAAAATAACAAGGCACACCACCAAACAATAATTCATTGTCTTTTCTGGAAGCTTGACTTCATCAAATTATTGTGATTCATTCTCAGCTCTACAGTGAAACCTGGGCTGGTTAGTTCGACACAAAGCTGATTGGCAGTAATTGAATAAAGACAGGTGAAACTGAATAATCTTCTGGAATCTTCACATAACACTAAGGTGCTGCAGCCCACTGGTTGGGAAGCACTGCGTTAAAGACTGCGCATAGAACACCCCTCCTAATCTCACTCCTTTTTGCATTCACAGAGCGTCTCCTTTTGCCCATAATCTCACGATGGCTGCGTTTCACACATGACCTATAGGCTCTGTGTCCGCTCACCATTTCAGTAATCCAGCCGTGAGCTCCGAGGTGATGGACCGTGCGACCTTGAATCGTGACATTAGTCGTAAATAATCACCTCCTGCCAGAAGCCCTCCTTTGTCCCCTTCTCTCTGCGCCTTCTCGCGGCTCCTTTTGTTCAGAGCCCTTCCTGTAAATAGAGTTTGTGTTCTTCGCTTTTGTGCCACTCGTCCTTTTTTATTCATCCTACAGCTGGTGAGCCCCCCCTCTCCCCGAGAACCCTGGCGCCCCTCATGTTTTGTGTTGGACTGCGCCTCCCTCCACGTGCAGCGTGTCTCCGAGGCGAGGAGGAGGAGTTCCCTGTGAGGAGTGAGTGTGACTGGCTGCGTGCCTGTGATAGCGCTCTGCAGAGCCAGCTCGGAGTCCCAGCCACAGTCGTGATGGAGGGGGGGCAGCACAGAGCCTATATGTTTTCATAATCGTGTGGACACCAGCTCTGGGCGTCTGCAGAGTGCGCCACGACCCAAACTCAAGCCTAGTGTGGTTTTAAAGCTATCAAGCTCCTCCCTTTGAAGATTGTGTTCTTGGTAATGCTTGTAATGAAGCAGCTTCTTCCTTTTTCTCAGTATGTTTTCATAATCATGTTTTCATAATCATGTGTACACCAGCTGTGGGCGATATGACCCAAACTCAAGCCCAATGTGTGTATTTTTAAGGACAAAGGCTGTGAAGTTCCTCCCTTTGAAGATTGATTTCTTGGTAGTGCTTGTAATGAAGCAGCTTCTTTCTTTTTGCCTATATGTCTCCATAATCTCTGGGCGTCTGCAGAGTGCGACATGACCCAAAGTAAAACCTGATGTGTTTGTTTTTAAGGACAAAGTCTGTGAAGTTCCTCCCTTTGAAGACCGCTTTCTTGGTTTCTTTATCCTTTGTGCCTATATGTTTTCAAGTGTACACCCTCTGAACGTCTGTAGAGTGCGGCATGACCCAAACTCAAGCCCAATATGGTTTTAAGGCTGTGCAGTTCCTCCCTTTGAATGTTGCTTTCTTGGTAGTGCTTGTACTGAAATGGCTTCTTCCTTTTTGCCTGTATGTTTTCATAGTCATGTGTACACCAGCTCTGAGCGTCTGCAGAGTGTGGCATGACCCAAACTCAAGCCCAACGTGGAGGTTTTTTAGGACAAAGGCTGTGAAGTCCCTCCCTTTGAAGATCGCTTTCTCGGTAGTGCTTGTAATGAACCAGCTTCATCCTTTGTGGTCTTTGTACTCAGTGTAAGTGGTTCGTAAAACAGGGTTTCGAGCAGGCGTTAAAATGCATTACAAGCCATTAAACTTAACAATGCCAAAATCAAGGCCTTAAATGTCATTTAAAAGCATTATTTTTCCTTTTTCCTTTGTGCTCTTTGTGCTCAGTGTAAGTGGTTCATAAAGCAGGAGTTCGAGCAGGCATTAAAAAGCATTACAAGCCATTAAACTTAACAGTGCCAAAATCAAGACCGTAAACATCATTAAAAAACATTATTATTAAGGCAATAATGTATCAAATGCAAAATGTAGTGTTGAAAAAATATAGGGTTGACTTTTTCGAACTCCATAATATCCTCATTTATCTACCCTACATTTATCCTAGAAAATCTATAGGAATAATAAATGCATTGATCTTCTGCATTTACGACATTCAAACAGCCTTAAATGTAAGTTATTGCTCCCGGTGTAAACCCTGTACAAGATTCAGAGTTATCTTGAGGACGCGCCAGCCTGCTATAAATATCACACGTTCAGATAGTGCTGCTGATTTATACAAAAATATACTCCACCTCATTTGACTTGATCATAAATCTGAGAAGGAACTTTAGAAAGAACGCTTTGTGCTCAACATTACACCCACAAGCCCCAGTGTCGTCTGGAGTAGAATAGTGCGGTTTTTCCTATCCCACAGTTCTGTTAAAGCTTTATTTCTGTCGGCAATATTGCAAAATCCAATTCATTTTCTCTGCCTTTAGCCGTCCTGCAGAGAAATTGATTAAATGTAACTTTTAATAAATGTTCAGTGGCAACTTTTAAAGAGATTGCCTCTGTGTATTGAACTTGATTTCCAAAAAAATAACAATTGAGCTCTGATTACAAAATATAATGCTCTGTTTTTGTCTTTTGTTTCTTGTTTTTGACCTAATTTTGTCTTTTGTGTCTTGTTTTGATCCTGGTTTTGTCTTTTTTGCCTTGTTTTGGTCCTGATTTTGCCTTTTGTCTTGTTTTTTTATCCTGATTTTGGCTTTTGTGCCTTGTTTTGGTCCTGATTTTGTCTTTTTTGCCTTGTTTTAACATAACTTGCTGAAAACTCACAATATGTGTTTAAGTTGAATGGAACATACCGAGCTGAAACAGTTTAGTAAAATATCACAATAATATCATTATCATAATACTGCACACTTTTATCACATATTGGAGGTTTTTTAAATATTGTCCAGCCCTATTGGACACTGGTCTAAATGCTTTGTCCTGTCAACATCGATAAACCCCTTTAGTGAAGCTTCATAAACAATAACAGACCTCTTCTCTCTCTGTTGCTCAGATGCGTCGGAGGAGTTCTTCGAGTACGACGCCGAGGAGTTCCTGGTGTTCCTGACGTTGCTGATCACAGAAGGTCGGACGCCTGAATACTCTGTGAAGGGCAGGACTGAGGGGCTGCACTGTCCACCCGCCCAGTCAGGGATGCCCCCCCTGCACAAGCACGAGTGCAGCGACAAACTGCCACAGGTGACACACTTCAGCACATCATCTGAACAATAACAGATTATGATATCCATGCTTTTTTCGTTCTAAGTCTTAAATCATTAAAATGGTATTCAATTTGATCATGCTAAATTTAAGGCCTGAAAAGCATTAAATACAATCAAAAAGCATTATTTTTTGCATTGAGCGCTTTTTCATAAGTTAATCAAAGACAAAATGCACATATTGTTTTGTCAGAATATGCTATAATATTTAGCTTTTAAATCAATGTACCTACTTTTTAAAATCATTCTGACCGTCTAGTGAGATTGTAAGAATGTTTAAAATGCATTCCTCAAACTGTCCAATGATATCCTTTTGCTTTTACTAATCTTCTTTTCACAAGGAGCTCATTTTATCTCCATCATCATTTGATTTAATATACTTTTTATGTACATTGTCAGTAAAATAAGAGGGAAAAAATCCTTGGGCCCTGAAATAGTGGCATTAAAAAAAGCTATTAAAAAGTCTTCAATTTTACTTGTGCAAGCCTGGAACTGCCCTGTTTTTACTTTAATCAGTCATAAGCATGAGTTAGCCTTCAGTCAAACAGGAAGTAGTTGTACTCACTCAGACCTTTGTCTCTGGTGCTCAGTGTCGTCAGGCGAGGAGAACCCGCTCTGAGGTCATCCTGCTCTGGAGGAACAGCATCCCCATCATGATCGAGGTCATGCTCCTGCCCGACTGCTGCTATGGCGACGAGTGCCCGCCCAGTGACCTCATCAGCGACCCGGTCATTAAGCAAGACGCTTTACTGCTGGAGCGCTGGACCCTGCAGGCCGTCCCCCGACAGTAAGACTCTCCTCTCCACACGCACAGCATTAACCTCAAAAGACATGTGGCAACGTCTAAATGACTCCGTGGACATGTCTCTGTAGAAGATGTTACTCAGGTAAACTCTGGGCATTATTGTCCAGCATCAGGGCAACCCCAGGGACTTACATCATTTGATCACTCCAAAAGGCCTTAAAAGCATTAAATATAACAAAAAAAGCATTATTTTTGGCGATGAGTCTTGTTTTTTTAGATAAAGGAAGTCGAATGGCTTCAATTCTCAAACTTTGTGCTGGTTTTGCATTGATTTGTCCATAGAACTTGAACAATTTGTTTTGCCTTTGATTGTTTTGTCTCATTTCAAAAGCACACAAGTTAATTTCTCTCATTTTAAACAAAGTAAAGCTTGTCCTAATTTAAAGACCATCCAAACCTGTTTATTCAAGCACTTTGTAAATTAATCAAAGGCAAAATGCACATATTTTTTGTCAGAATATGCTGTAAAATAATGTTTGCACTCCATTATCATTTGATTTAATATGATTTGTATTTACACTAACAGTGCATAAAAAATGCATCCTTTGGCCTGCGATAATGGCATTAAATTGCACCGTGACGGCATTTAAAAAGTATTAAATTCTTAAATTTCACTTGGACAAAGCTGGAGCTAACCCTGGCATTAATGTCAAAAAACTTTTTTTTCTGTCAGAGATTATATATTATGCAAGCACCCCTTATTATTTTTTCCGCTCATGCAGTGAACGTAACAAGTGTACAACATTCACGAACATGAGAACACAAAAAAGGCTCAATTAGTCCAGTAATATGGCCTACTTTTCTCACTGTTTCATAGACTTTTCTTATGGCCTAAATCATTTATTTTGAGCATAGTGAGCAGCTCTCCCTCAGTGCTTTGTTATTAACCTGACACACTGGCACACTTCCCTCTGTTTGTGTTTTTAATAGAACTGGTGACCGTTTCATTGAGGAGAAGACCCTGCTGCTGGCGGTTCGATCCTACGTGTTCTTCTCTCAGCTCAGCGCCTGGCTCAGTGCCTCTCATGGCATCGTCCCCAGAAACATCCTGTACAGGTCAGGCCTTACGCTGACTGACGGCTGACACACAATCTCATTTACGAGCAGATCCAAGGCTATCGCACATTTCTGTTGTGATGACCTCGGAAAGCTCTGATCAACAGTTTTAACATTGCATTTTTCTATTTTCCAGGATTAGCGCCGCTGATGAAGAGTTGGTTTGGAAGTTCTCGCAGCCTCCCTCCGAACACATCTTCCCCGTCCCAAACGTGTCCCACAGTGTTGCGCTGCAGGTCCGGGTGCAGTCTCTGCCCCGCCAGCCGACCTACCCCACCCTGGCCTGCAGCATCCACACCGGCCTGCCCCCCCTTTACAGCAAGACCCCGAGTCTCAACCCAAACCCAAACCCCCTGGGAGGACAAACCACGAGAAAGAGCCAGGACCCGAGTAAAGAAAACCTGCTGCACAACTCCAACATGTTCAGCAAGAGCTCCAACTCCATGTCTGGCCTTCTGCTTAATGGATTTCCTGTCCCTAATCTGCCCATTAACAGCATCCCCATTAATAGCCTTCCACACACTGCTGTGCCGCCTCCTTTTGTGAAGAAGTGTCCGGAGGCCTCAGAGAACCACAGTCTGGTCTTTCAGAATGGAGAGCTTCCACAGGTCAACATCCCGCCATGTCAGGGTTCCCCTCGCTTCAACAGGTCTCCCCACTCGCCCACTCCCTCGCGCTCACACTCGCCCTCTCCACTTTCAGCCAGTAAGGCAGGAAAGTGGCTGTACTCTGCCCTCAACGGCTCTTCTGATAATGTTACCCAAGTTGAGGACTACGTCCTTGATAACAGCAGTGATCAAACAAAAGCTGCATTAAATGAACCTCTGAAAGCTTTTAAGAATTTTTCTCTGACCGACACAGCTCGCTGCCCCTCCCCTCGCCCCGTTTCAAATGAAACAAACCCCCTGATAGGCTCCCTGCTTCAAGAAAGACAGGAAGTTATTGCTCGTATTGCACAGCGGCTTAACTTCTGTGACCCCACAGCGCCACCGCTCCCCCCTGGACTTTTTGCTCCTGATAACCCTCCCAAAGCCATGTGGGGCAGTACCCATGAAGACCTGACTGCCACTAAGACCAAAGAGCCTGAGGTCCCGCCCTACGAGTCGGTGGCTCGTGTTTGGCCCAGCCCTTTCAACACACCTGTGACTGAGCCCTCCTTCAGTAAACGGGAGAGCACCTCACCAAAGCCTGCCGCCTGCAGGAAGCTCAAAATGACTGAGGTGAGAAGGGAGGATCGACTTGGAGAAAGGGAGAAAGACAAGGAGAGCTCCCTTATTGCCCAGGCAGTTCAGGACATCACGAGACTCATTCAAGAGAGGCTGACTGTCCCGTCGCTGTCTCCTATGCACAGCAGGCGGGGCAGCCCTCTGCACCAGACTCACACGACTACAGTCACACACACAGTGCGCACATACACACACGCCCCAGAACCACAAGCCTCACACACTGCCACCAACGGCTGTAGTAACGGCCACATACATAGCCATGAACCTCATAAGGGCACGCACACCGCGGCCTCGCATGCACCTGTTTGCACAGACAGGCCCCCGGTCAGTCTGGGGGCTGACCGCCATTTTCTTCGGGCCCAAAATGGTGCTCCCGCTACACTCGAAGAACCTTCATTTAAAATCCAGTCCCAGTTGGGCTCTGGTCAGTGTTTACGAACTCCCCTCCAAGAGAGAAAGCGCAGAGTCCAGACACACATTAGTCACGACAAGGCCCCGACCCATGAGAACTGCCCCAAGGAGGATCACATGGGCAGCTGGACTTGCAATGATGGCAGCCCCACAAGGAACTGTATCCCAAGCCACAACCATCACACGCCTCACACCTTCTACCAGATGCAAACGTGTGGTCCTGCACAGGCTTCAGGGCCACAGGACGAGAACCAGTCACCCCTCAAGTCCATCTGCTCCAGCTTATCCAGCCCAGACATGACACCTCCCTCCTCAGTGCTGGTAGGAGAAGTTTAACTTGTATTATACATTCTTTTTTCACTGATCTCTCTGTTGATGTTGATGTTTAAGGAGGAATTTGGGTTTCAGTTGTAATATTATTTGGCTTTATGTCCACTGTGTTCCCCAGCGCGTCCAGAGCCCTTCCCCTCTGAGACCGTGCAACAGCTGGAGGAAGCAGAATCGTCACTCATTAGATGCTACAGCGACCAAGGCCTTCCACCCGTGCACTGGGCTGCCCCTGCTCTCCAGTCCTGTAAGAAAACAAATCATTAACTTCCCTATTACAATGATAGATCATTTATTTTCCCTACACTGTGGCTTACATTGACTAAATATGTCTTTGGCAGGTTCCTCAGAGAAAAAATCAAACTGGTTATTTTGACCTGGACACTTCTCTGACGGGCTGTAAAGGTTTACCGTGGACCGCTGGGAAAAGGTACATATGTTAGACACATTTTTAAAACTCTTAAAATGATATATTTATTGTAATAATCATCATCTGATTTAGTGCTTCCTTAATTCAAAGTATTAAAGGACATTCAGCTTGTTTTATGTTTGTTCTGTCTGTACGCTGCCACCTGCTGCAGCTCTGCTGAACTGTTCTGTCAGTGCTCATAGACTCCTGCTCAAAATGGCAGCCAACACTGTGTTTTTCTTGGTTTAGGATTTGGTTTTGTGTTGTTTTGATGGATTACTTAATTGCTAGATGTATCATCATCTCTGCCTGATATTCTCTGTTTGTTGTTGGATAGATGCTCGAGTAAACGTGTTTTAATGATGCTTTTAGGTTTTTTCCAAAGAGAGAGTGCTACAGTGAAGACTCGCTTTTCAGTGCCAGCGCTCCACCTGCCAGTTTGTTGGGAAACTTTGAGGTACATATATAACATTTCAGATCATATTTTACACAGAGAGGAAGACTGTACTGTTTTATTTAATACTGTATATGTGCTTGTGCTGTAGGAGTGTGTGTTGAACTACCGCCTGGAGCCCTTGGGCACCATAGAGGGCTTCACCGCAGAAGTTGGTGCCAGCGGCTCCTTCTGCCCCAGTCATCTGACATCACCTGTGGATGTGTCATTTTACAGTGTCTCTGATGACAATGCTCCCTCACCATATATGGTATGACACTTCCTTTTTCCAAAAAGCCTTTTCTCTGCTATAAATACCTAAGGCTTTTGATAATGTATTTTATTCCCAAATGGTATGCCTAATCTAATATTGATTCTTACAGGGTGTGATAAATCTGGAGTCAACAGGAAAAAGAGGATACAGAGTACCCCCATCAGGAACCATTCAAGTGGTGAGATGCAGTATTTTATGTCTTTGTCATTACTAAACAGTACTATTTCTATGAAAGGAAAGAGTGACCTCTGGTGGTCAGTTGTAAACATAATATAACTTCAATGTCCATGAAGTATGGTATGTTGCATACACTTCTGTGCATAACTTCTAAAACAAGCAATTATTTATTTGTTATTGAATACTGAAAAAGTACAATATCTGAAACCATTTATCTAATTTCTTCTTTCTCTTTTTCTTTTCTTTTTCTTCCAGACCTTATTCAATCCCAACAAGACAGTTGTAAAAATGTTTGTTGTGATGTATGACCTACGAGCCATGCCAGCGGGACACCAGACGTTTCTCCGCCAGAGGACTTTTTCTGTTCCAGTTCGCCGGGATCCAAACAATCAGTCAAGCAGGAAGCCCCTGTCCCTGAGCCAGGGTCGCACCCTGCGCTACCTCATCCATCTGAGGTGAGGATAACTCTTCATTCTGTATCTAGTTCTGTACAATGTGTACTTTTACCACTGCTTATGCATTTGTTTCTCTGATCTTGAACACTCAGGTTCCAGAGCTCCAAGTCTGGGAAGATCTACCTCCATAGAGACATCCGTCTGCTTTTTTCCAGGAAGTCCATGGAGGTGGATAGTGGTGCTGCCTATGAGCTCCAGTCCTTCACAGAATCCCCCATTGATCCTCCGTTCTCTTCACGCTGTTGAGATCTGAACCTGCTGAACTTATTTCCATATGCCAGTCTTGACTCCTATCCAGCGGCTTCGACAAGGCTCTACAGGAGAAATTTAACAATGCCTGTTGTCAAACAAAAGAGCAATGTGGCATTGATGAACCCCCTTGTCAGCCCTATAGGTGCATAACATATGAGATGGACCTTTTAGTATTCTTTGTACAACCCTGAGCTCATGGACACAATGGCCTTACAGATTTAAAGAGAGATTCTTCTTTCTTTTCTTTTTCCCTTTTGTGTGTGCCCAAACCCATCCCTTGTGTAAGAAAATACTGGATATGCAATTGTGGAAACTGACCTGCACTGTTTTGACATTCTAGAGCCTGAAAATGTTAATTGGACCTCTACTTGAATTACATTTTCAATCAATGTATTAATAATATAGTTTACTGTCCATTGGTGGTTGGATTAAAGTAGGTAATGATTTTTTTGGAATGTTGAACCATAATGCCATGGGTCCTGAGCTCAGAGTCATTGGAGCATGTGATAAAGGAACTTGGTGGACATTGGTGCAGTGCCATTCTATCACCTCCAAAACACCATGGACTGCTTAAAGTGAACAAGCAATCAAGCTCAAATCAGAAGAAAATTCAAAGCAAACATCAGAACTGCACTGTGTTTTTTCACATAACTGGAATAGAAAAAGATAGTAATATTCTAATACTTTTGTACTGTTACAAAACCACTTTATGGAAGTGTTGCAATAGAAATAAAAACTAGTTTAGTGTTTACACATTCACTTTCCGTTTACTTACCATCAGTTTATTTAATATTTAAATTAATATTTCAGTTACTACTTGTGACGTCTGTCATACTAAGATGATGTAGTGCAAACTGTATATCATAGTATGTATTTTTGACATTAAAATTGAATTCTGAAATATATATATATTCGAAAGCAATCTGAAACCGTCTTCGACTTTGTGTTTTTATTTTATTACAATATTCAAAGGTACACTATGGAACTTTCTAGACTGAAAAAAAGCCCTTGATATTGTGTATATTTGACCTTTTAGTAACCCAGGGGCTATGGGTTGTGAGTATGGTACCTTTACATTCCATCACAATGGTCTCAATGATTTGATTTCTAAGGATTCTGGTTAATGTTCCCATGGAGAGGGTACATCACCAGAGAAGACAATTGATCCTGGAGCATCATAAAGGCCACTGTGATGGAAAGTAAAGGCGCTATGATAAACACCCATAGCCACTGGGTCACTAAAAGATCAAATAAGCTGTATTATCAAGGGTTTTTTCGCCTAAAAATCTCTATAGTGTAACTTTAAACAATTTAAATCAATGTGAAGTTTGAAAAAAGGAGACTAAATTGCGAAGTATTGCTAACACTGGGATAAAGCCCGTCTTTGAGCTTATGCCTCGTCACGTGGTGTCCCAGCTGATCGTGTTATGTAAACGTAAAGCCCTTTGTGGCCCGCTCGCGGGGGCGCGCACGCGGGCGCGCGGTGTCTCCGCATGTGACGTAGCGCTCGCGGCTCCTCGGCCGGACTCGTGTGACGCATGTGACGTAGACCCTCGGCTCTCGGCTCTTCGGCTGGACTCGTGCGGCAGAAGCAGGGGATTTGTGGATCACCAGTGAGCAGTGTTCGAGTCCTCAAAAATCAGACATGTCTGGAGAAAACGAAGACACGCAGGCCCCGGAGGAGACTCCCGTGGAGGACAAGGTAAAGCAAATGGCGCATTTGTGCACAGCGCGATCTTTGCGCCAATGACTCCGTAATAGCCGCTTATAGCTCACATTAGCCGCTCCTGGCGCATTTCATTGTTGACATGTCAAACAGGCCGAAAGAAAGCAAACGGTGGCTCAGAGGCCGAGGTTTCTCTATTAAAGGGAGACTTCGTGCTGTGGGTGTTTTCTGCTGCTGTTGTTCTGTGTGTGGGAGTTTTACTGTGGGTTTACAGCTCATGTAGCGTTAGCATTGTGTCGCTCCCAGTTTAGCTCTGAGCTAACTCGCTGTCATTACCGTCCAAGCATTTACACATTTCAGGTCAATATCCATGAAAGAGTGTTCAAATGTTTCGTTTAGCATGTTTAAAGAAAGTTGCTTATTGATAATCGTGTACAATCAACACAGTTCTCTCGCTGTCAGAGGCTTATTTCATCGCTCAGGCGGAAAATGGCTCGGTTTAGCTTTACATCCAATCTGCTTATTATTATAATACTTTTATTTCGGGATTATCTGCTCTAATGTTTTAACGACAACCATTATTTCCATTTTAGGAGGCGCAGGAAAAGATGATTAGCCTTGAAAAGGCAGAAGAGGCCAAGCTGAAGGCCAGATATCCCAATCTCGGGAATAAACCTGGAGGATCTGATCTGCTTCGCAAGCGCCTGCAAAAGGGAGTAAGTATTACCAGCCTCAACAGGGCATTGCAATGAGTAAGTCCGCATTACTTAATTAAAGTGGTTAATTCTGTCTCGACAGCAAAAATACTTTGACTCAGGCGACTATAACATGGCTAAGGCAAAGATAAAGAACAAGCAGTTGCCCACAGCTGCTCCGGAGAAGACCGAGATCACGGGAGACCACATTCCCACCCCCCAGGACCTGCCCCAGAGGAAACCCTCCTTGGTGGCCAGTAAACTGGCCGGCTGATGCTCATGCAGACCTAACATCTGCTGGTCCTAACCCCTTCCACCCAAGTCTCAGAGCTGTAACATAAACCCTCCCATCCCTGAATTGTCACCAACCTCTTGTCTTCACCCAATAGCCTGACCCCACCCATCTGGAGCCACAACTATATCCTGAACTTGCAAATTCTGTTCAGTTTGATTATTTTTTTGTTTCTCCAATGTTCCCTTTGGTTTTGTCTTTTGCTTCACTTTCCGCAGGTGCCCGGTTGCTTTGACATGCTCCTGTTATTTTAATAACATCCCTGTACAATACACTGAAAGACAGTCATCAATGTATGACAGAGTGAATCCTGTGGGATGGCAGGTAGTGTGGTGCTGCTTCATTGTGGGATAAAAGTTTTGCCGTAGAAACATGTGGAGACAAAAGGGACTGTGAGCGTGAGTACCATCCCTCAGTTTGAATATATTCTGTATATACTTGTATTTGGTTTGGCACAGGGTCAGACTTCAGCCTTTTAGAATGTTTTACATTGCAATTGTGTTATCCACTGTACTTTTATTATGCTGTCAATATGCTTGAGCAACTGAAGAATGCAATCCAGAAACTCAATTAGAATAATCTACTGGGTTTATCACAACAAAGGTAAATATCATTTGATTTGCATGTGTTTAAAACCAGGCAACCAAAGGCAACCCTCAAGTCTCTTTATACTGTAATAACAAAAACATGAGTGCAGACAAGCTCAAGTTGCAGCCCAGGAATGCATTTCAGTCATCTCACAACTTATTGAAACCTGACGATTGTGTACTTTCTCGTTTCTGCAATTTCCTGTTTTGGGATGTTTGAAATGCATCTTTTCAGCCAAAAAATGTCCACACCCAAATAGGCACAAGTGTTGCACCCTGAACAGTGATCATTTCATTCAACTCGGAACAAATTCTAATACATTGTGTGCAAACTTGGTAAGACGCTTTATAATCAAAAGTTGTTTTATGTCCTTGGCCTGGATTGGCCTTAATGTGTGGATGGAGTTTACTGCAATGTGAGAAATGCTAGCTAGCATTATATCTTTATGAGCTGCGCATGTGTATGGCTGCCCTGCTGTCACTTGGTGCCATTTTGTTTTGTAAATAAACTAGTTTTGCACAAACTAAATGTCTGTGTGATACTATTTATTTAACCTTTTTTTTGGCCAAGAGCCACCAGTGACGTGTATAAACCAAAACAAATAAAAGAAGCACACTGTTCAGATCAAGAACAGCAGGTACACTCTGGTTTGGCTCTCGGACAGATTTAAAGGAGCTCAGAGCAACGAGGGAGCAGCCTTGAAGAAAGCTGGTTTTCCCAGTTCAAAGAAGGCCTGGGAAGAGCAGGAGTTGTCCCCACAGTTGGCTGGAGACAGAAGATGACACATGTATGAGAGCACTTTGTCCAGAATGATCCTGTAAATGAAGATCAGCCAGTGCTTCTGTCTCCTGGTGTTGAGTGAAGGCCAGGCCAACCGGACACTGCAGTGCAGAAATCCACAGACCTAAAGCCCATACATGAGCTGGAAGTTGATTCCATAAAACCGGAGCTTGGTAGCTGAATGCACTACCTCCAATTGTGCTTTTACAGATTCGAGGAATCTAGCAATTCTACTCTCCACAGGAAGCCAAGACTTGTCCGAGTTTGTCCTCGGTAATAATCTTGCAGCTGCATTTTGAACAAGTTGCAAACTTCTCAGAGAACTTGTAGGGCACGCTGCGAGCAGGGACCTTGACTCAAAACCAGTATTGAGATTTGTCCGAAGTCTGCAGCTAAAAACAATTCATTAGTAACCCTGAGTCGCAGTGCCATGATGAGCTCTGTATCCTGACTAAAACTTTTCCAATAAACTATTGTCCTGAAGATGGCGACAAAGCTGCAGAACAACTACTCTTTCAAGAACTTTTGAAAGAAAAGGCAGATTTGAAATGGAACTGCAGATTCAGAAGTGGTTTGATAACTGCACATTTAAAGGACTGTGGCCCATAACCATTTTCTAATAATAATAAATATTACATAATATGAATACAAATATTCAAAAATAATAATAATACAATACAATAAAACAATACATTATACTATTTAAACTTATTTTGGTAATCATTTTCTTAATTTAATAGCCTTTAATATTATGTGTATATATAATGCTTTGGGATCTAGACTAGAGCCCTTGGAGGCCTAGATTTGGACCCAGGTCCACCAGTTGTTTGGACCACTCATTGGTGTAAACCAGGGGTCCCAGTTTACACCAATGAGTTGTCCAAACTTGCTGCAACCAGTCTGCAAGCTCGAAGTCGATAAAATTGCTTTATAGTTGTATTGACAGCTTTTGATTTGTTTTTTTCTCACAAACCACAGGAGGACATAACAAATTTAACTTCACTAATAGTAATGTTCACATCCAACAACAACATTTCAAGGCAAGCCATGCATCCAGCCTTCCAGTCTGGTAAATGATGAAGGTAACCCTCATATTTTTCTTTCACTGTCACTGCCCCTTGTTTTCCCTTGTTTCAACCCATAGACCTGCTGCAGTTCCCTGTCCGGCCGCGGGGAGGAGCCAGTGACCGCTCTTCAGCTGCAGACTCTCGCAGTCTCATTCATCCTTCCCAGAATGCAAAGTGAGACATGCTCCGGAGCCTCAGCCTGAAGGAAGGACTGCGTGATTTTACAGCCCCAGCAGAAGCCGCATCGTCTCCTTTTACCGAAGTTCCCCCCGCAGTGACCGCAGAACCGTGTCCCTCTGACAGCGGCTCCTTCATGAGAGCACGCGCCGCGGCTCTCGTGCGGCACGCAGACCCTCGTGCGCCACGCAGACCCGCACGCAGCACGTTACGCCGGGATTGGAGGGAGAAACGGAGAAGCTACCGTCATGGCAGCGTCGGAGCTGTACACAAAGGTAAAACAAATCAATGTTTATGTTATGTCAGCCGCTTCTCAGACGTGATTGTCAGCGATTTATGACTAAAGATGTTGCAGATGTGGTGAAAATGTCAGTATTTTTGTGTATATTTGTGTATAGCTCAGTATTGCTAACCGTCACCGCTTGTTTTCACGCCTTCAACGTAAAAAAAAAAAGTAACGTAAACGACGCAATACAGCACTACGTTGTCTTAAAATGTATAGTTTGCTGAACCACCCCTTTATTTCGCTTCAGTCTGTCTTTGGAGGCAAGGCTTTGGGAGGAGGAGGATGTAAAAGGCGGTGCCAGCCATGACGGATGTTTTTTATGGGTTTATTTATTTATCTCCACATGCATTGCCCTTGCTAACTCGCATTTAACATAAGAAACATGTTATTTTTAAGTCTATTTTAGTGTACAGGCTTATTGTGGTCGAGAAAGTCTGTTCTGTCAGATTCTGGGTACCACTGAGAGGCTGCTCCAAGCGCAGCATCCGAGCATCTTCATTTAGCATCCTTCCTTAGCATCTTTCTTTAGCATCCTGTCCAGGTGTGGCTCATGCATTCTGATTATAGAAAAATGACTAAGGTGCTGTCACAAGGTCATATGTTATTTGTCGTGTGTTAAGTGCCAGGTTTGTCCTGAATGGAGGTCTGTGTGGATGTGTTGGAGGGGAAGGAGATGTGAGTCACCCATCCCCCCAATCTGACAGCTGGTGTGTTCATCTTGGGAAAAAAACAACAGTGTTTTAGTCCACGGAATACAAGTGAACAATCGCAATGCTCTGAGGGCTTTGATTCCTGAAAACATGCACTTGTTTTCATATCAGAGCGGAGCCTGACTTTACCCCACCCTTGCTTGGATGTAAAGGTCACATGACTATTGTTGATGTTGATGTTGATCTTTATGTATATGGCGCATTTCACAGGCAGTGTCACACAAAGCATTTCACAGTGGGTAATGTTGCATTGAATAAGTAATGGCAGGTTGCCCTGGGGCAGACCAGAGAGGGGTGGCAGGCAGCACACATGTTTTATGAGGTTTAGACAAGGAAAGTTTATCATATGCACAGCTAAAAAGCACTTTTTTCAGCCTGGATTTGCACATTGTCAATGTTGAGGCCTGTCTTGCATCTTCTGCAAGTTCCAAATATTAACGGTCAGTTCCAAATATTACGTCAGTTCCAAATATTAATGTTTGACAGCTCATTTAGAGTCCAGTGAACAGGTGTTACAGTAGTCTAACCAGCTGGAGACAAATGCATGGATTAGTCTCCCTAAGCTTAGACATTATGTTTTTGTTCTTGGCAATGTTTTTAGATGGTAAAAGCAGTTGATGTTATTGCTTTAATGTGTCTGTTTAAGTTCAGGTTTGAGTCCTTGATTACTCCTACATTTCTAACCCAACTTTTAGGTTTTAGAGAGAGAGAGACTCAAGGTGACTCTTTATGTTTAGTGTCGAGGAGCTCTACTTCTGCTTCTATTTTGGCTTGTGAGTCTTTCACTTTCACTTTGGTCTAGTTGAGCTTGATGCACAGATGTTGTGGTATGATGTACAAGAAGAAAATAAAAACTGATGCACCAGTTCTAAGGCACAAATGGAACTAAATTAGGACTAAAATTGAGCTTTTGCACATTTTAAAGTTCCAAAAGTTTTAAGCCATGCATCCAGCCTTAAGTGTTTGCTTCCAGGCTCCGATAAATGAAGGCAACCCTCGTCTCTAGGATTTACTGTCACTGCCGCATTAATTCAGAAGGAGATTTAAAGAAGGAATATTTGCCCCAGTTCATTTTGCTGATGCTCGCTCTCTGAGAGTGGGGGATTTTGGGAAGGTTTTGAATGGTAAGATGTTTTTTTTTTCCCTCTCTCTGGGAGATTGCCTCTGATGTGAGACCCTCTGTACCTTTCCTGCACAGGAGCAGAGCACAGTCCAGTCTTTGTGCTTAGAGCCTGGGCTGTATAGAAGCCCATTGAGCAGCCTCCAGCAGCAGCTCAGTTCAGATGCACCTCCCCGACCTGCTCCGGAAAGCCCAGAGTCAGAGGAAAGAGCAAAAAGAAAGCTATCCAGAAATATTTATAGACTTAATGATTACGCTCTATCTGAACGTAAGTCGATCCATTATTTGTAAATAGAAGTGAGCAGCAGATGACTCATGCAGTGACTCTGAAGGAAGAGTCAGTGCAGTGCTGTTTAAAAGATTATGTTGTTTATTTTAGGTATCTGCTGTTGCCTGTTTGCGCATATTAAGACACAGTAAAGGAGAATGATGCTAGTGTTTATGAAAGCATTGAATCGGTGCTCTTTGTAGCCACAGACAGGTGGATATTCAAATGAATGTGTTGCCAAAAATCGGCTTTGAAGCTGCCAATGTTTGAAAATGTAAATATTGGCCCCTGCCCAACATTTCAGCTGACCGCTTCAGTAGTGTTCAAAATAATAGCAGTCCAATGTGACTAACCAGATTAATTCAGGTTTTTAGTATTTTTTTTTTTTTTGCTGCTACAAGGCAAACAAGTCACCAGTAGGTGCAGTAGATTCTCAGGAAACCAACAAGACCCAGCATTTGTGACATTGGGCAATTAGTTGAAAGAGGTGTGTTTAAAAATAGTGTGGCATTTAATCAGTGAGGTCATCAATTTTGTGAAGAAACAGGTGGCCCCTATTTCAGGATGAATGTAAATGGCATCAGATCTGTTTTGTTATTCCCACGTATTTATTTTTTCTTCACTAAATCTAACTGTGCCCATGTGCATGTGATTACAGCCTAACCTGGTTAAAGTAATTGGGTAGTCATGTTCTATACACTTTGGCATGTTGATGCACCGCTCGTCTACAGAGGACAATACTATTGGACAAATCTGCTATTTGGATTCTTTTGACACTTCAAACATTACTGTTAGCTGATGCCAATGATGCATTTATTTGACAAAGATAAGTATATAAAGTTCTTACACATCAAAATACAGCACTGGATTGGAGTTATTTGTGGGAATGTTTTGTTCTTTAATTCAGAGAGTTTTTCGGCTGCATTCCTCATGTGATGAAAAAGGATGTTAAACCTTTGACTGACGGCAGAGGCAGCCAGTAATGAGCTCCTGCACGAGGAGCATTAGGGAACATCCTTTAACGCTGTTTGTGTCTGTGGACACAATGAGAAGTTTCATCCTTCAACAAGCTCTGAACTCAGTGCTTGAACATTGAGAGAAGCCTTTGTGGACGTCAGAGTTACAGCATGAGCCAGAGCTCAAACAGCAGCTCAACATGAACCGGGATTTGGAGTATATGTTTGTCGAAGTAAGTTTTTTTAGATCATTTGTTACCC
>JAADKR020000016.1:7697899-7709144 GCA_011763505.2 Lythrypnus dalli
AACATGGATAAAAGTGTGCAAACAGACTTTTCCATTTCAGAGATCGAAGAAATGGATAAAAGTGTGCAAACAGACTTTTCCATTTCAGAGGTTGAAAACATGGATAAAAGTGTGCAAACAGACTTTTCCATTTCAGAGATTGAAGTCATGGATAAAAGTGTGCAAACAGACTTTTCCATTTCAGAGATTGAAAACATGGATAAAAGTGTGCAAACAGACTTTTTCATTTCAGAGATTGAAGACCTTTTGGACAGAGTTACACTGAATAGAGAGAAACAAAGGCTGCAGAGAGAGGTATTTGAGCTGCAAAGACAGGTAGTTCATCTGCAAAACCAGCACATCGTTCCCAGGGTGGTGGAAATGGGGGACGTGGTGGAAGTGGGGGAAGTGGAGGACATGGGGGACGTGGACGAAATGGGGGATTTGGGGGAAGTGGACGAAATGGGGGACATGGGGGAAGTGGAGGAAGTGGGGCCAGTGTTCGAACATTTGGTCCAGAACCAGATGCGTGCAGAGCCACAGGAGACATGGAGGAGGTTCTTCATGGACATCCTCGTGATCTTCTTCTGTTACTTTATCGTTGCGGTCGAGTGTATATACTTTGCTTTTATTTTGGCTGTGATGATTGACAAATACAACCCCAGCGGCCAGGAGATCCTTCCGTCCGTCGCAGGTTTGTTTATAGCTGGGCAGATGATTTTCGAGTGGTTCAAAAACATAATTAGTTTACTGTTTTTCAAAGTGGGACCCTTTTCCCTCTTTGTGTCCCCTCTGAGTCTGTGGCCGTACCCTCTGCCCGACTGGATCCCGTTCACAAAGTCATACCTGGCCATAACGCCGATAACACCAGTTGGGACATGGGAGTATTTCTTAGTTTTTCACTTTTGCCCGTGTGTTTATCTGTCGATCCCGAAGCTGTTTTCGCTCTCGTCCTTCACCCTGAACGTCACACTCGTCGCAACGTCCGTCCCGTTCCTCCCTGGAGAGTTCAGTTTGTATGCGTACTTGCCTGTGCGTTCACTGCTCCGTCTCAGGTTTACAGATACCAAACTCACGTTCCGTTGTTTCGGTCCGAAGCTGAATCCGGATCCCGTGACTCCGCCCCCTCGTTCGGTGGCTGTTGAACTGCTACAAGACGTACCAGACTTTTTGAGCGAAGAAACAAGGGCGATTTTGGAGATGATGTCAAGAGGCCAAGGCCCATATCAGGTTCCAGTTCAGGTTCTGGACACCTCACTTGGACAAAGTATTCCTCAAAGGTACATGTCCTTTATTTCACCATTCAACCTGTGGAACTGGGCTGGAACGTTTTAGAGTTCCACAGAACCAGGGTTTCCAGGTCTGAGAAGGACAGGGTCAGGGTTGGGGTCAGGGTCGGGGTCAGGGTCGGGGTCAGGGTCTGGGTTAGGGCTAGGACAGTTTGAGGAATGTATTTTAAACATTTTTGTGCAAAATTAGACACATGGTACATGATAGTGATAATTATTTTTTTTTAAATAAAGCTAAAAAGTTAAAGGCAAGAGAAATATTTTTTGTTCTACTTGCCATAAAACCGTCCAATCCCACTCAAAAGCAGCACAAATTCCAATAACTCAAGCACTTTCAAGTTATTTATGGCGAGACTTACTACTTTTTTGGTCACTTTTAATTCTTTTAAGGCCATATATTTCCCATGATCAAATGTAATATTTTACTTTGTAGTTCAGGGCAGCCTCAGGGTCTTAAATCATTCAAAGTGAAAACACTGACCCTTTCTCTCCGCTCTTGATCACTGACGGATCAGTCAGGATCTCCCCGACTCCTGCACAGACACAGACAGGATCCATGTTAGAACAGCACTCACAGTCTGTATCTCGGAGTTAAAGAGAGGCTCACCCTGCAGGTCCAGCACCAGCAGCTCTCCTCGAGTGTACTCGTACGTCCAGTGACTGAAGGCCAGCATCGTCTCCTCCAGGAGGTTTGTGGGGACAATCTCCTCTCCATTGTTGTTGTTAAACTTTCTGAACTCTCCACTGATGCATTCCTCTATCGCAAACCACTGACCGGCAGAATGACAATAGAGCAGGAACACCTCCAGAAACCTGGGCAGGTCATGGAAAAGCAAACATGAAAGAGAAAGAGAACATCAACTCTAGAAGTGCATGGGAAATACAGTAGATTATACATTAAACCACCACATGACACAAAAAGTCTCAGACTCCAAGTACCTTGGAGAATAAGGAATAGTTTTAGGCCTGATTTGATTGAAGGCAAATGTGAGCTTCTGAGCGGCTCGTTGCTGTTGGATTTCCTGCAGGGACACAGACACAAAGGTAATACTTCACTTTTACATCATAAACATGGATAGTAATGGTATAAAAGCGTGAGATGATGAAAGCGTTTACCCTGAGACAAAGATGCAGCACGGTCTCCTCCTTGTAGATGCTCTGCCAGGTCTGGACCACCTCTGGGAGGAAGGACTTGATGATGTAGAGGTGTCCGGGCTTGAGGATGTCGTACTCGGACCAGGTGCACAGGACCTTGAGGGCGC
This sequence comes from Lythrypnus dalli, assembly GCA_011763505.2. Lineage (NCBI taxonomy): Eukaryota > Metazoa > Chordata > Actinopteri > Gobiiformes > Gobiidae > Lythrypnus > Lythrypnus dalli. The sequence continues at coordinate 7,700,430 of JAADKR020000016.1, forward strand.
GCCTCAGGCCGCCGCCCATTTCCTCTTTACTGAGGAACTCGATTTTGGCACTCAGGCCGCGCTGGGCCCAGGAAGACATGCTGTTGTTGATTGTGTTGGGAGAGCTCTCCTCCAGCCGGTACACTGTGACTGGTTCACCTAAAAAATAAATCATATTTAATGCCATATCCATTTATATCAAGCAAAATACTGCCAATATCATGCAATTTCTAATAAAGACACTTTGGTTCTTTGATTTTAATGCATCTTCACCTTCATTAGAGTTGCATAATAACAATAAAATGAGCTGTTTTCATTTGAGGCCGCTTAAAACACATAAAAGACAAACTGATTATGGGGCAGTCTTACCTTTAGGGGGCACTGGGGTGAAGGGAATGCTCTGGGACAGCCTCATTAAGTTGTTTCTCTCCACAGCTAAAAGACCAAAAGATTAAGTCAAATTAATTCTGTAAAAGACATTGCAATATTGTGGATTAATCCTGTTTCTCACCCGAGTACTGGTAATTTTCAATAGGTTTAAATGGCGAGCCAATAGCTGTTAAAAAATCCATTTGTTAATGTTGGGTGGTATTAATTCAGAAATTATAAATAATAAATAATTGCAAATAAAAAAATAATTAAAACCAAAAACCAGGAGCTCAGATTAAGGAAAAAGTAGTGTAGTTCCAGCATAGTCCAGTAGATGTCGCTTTACCACAGATACTGTTATTCTGATCACTGATGCAGGCACAACTCTCCCAAAAAATTAAGATTTGAAAAGAACCTTTGATTTGGTTGGTGTTTAAAAAAAATAAAATCAGATTTGTAATTGTTGGTCAGATTAAATGACTGCGTTGGATTGGTCAGTGAGGGTTACTCACAGTCCTTTCTGGCTCCAAGGTGAGCGAGCCGAGGCGTGAACAGAGAAACTGCGGCTGGAACCACAGAAATAAAAAAGCAGGTGAACCAAAATGAAACGTGGCCGAGGCTCTGAGGAAATAATCCATGCCGGAATGAAAGGGACTCCATGCTCTTAAAAAAAAATCATGCATCTTCGATCGTCTACAGATCATCTAACAAACAACCTGCTGCAGCACCAGGAAGAAATCAAACATCTTACCATTCAGAGTATCTTCTCCTGGAGTTCTTCTGACAAAGAGACCACAGAACTCTTACATTAAATTATGCAGGTTTAAATACAATTCAATGGATACTGACAAAAAACAGTTTCATTTTTTAGATACGTGTTATGTTTTACAATATGATATAGACAGCTCTGACGTTTTTCATCTGGTGTATACTTTGAGAGAAATGTGTGATACTTACAGGCTGCTGGCCTGGGCTGACTTCATCTGCACTCTTTCCTAGTGTGGAAATACGATAGTTATGTTTTACAAATCAATAGAAAGTATTCACAGGCTGATGAAATATCCATGACATTTACTGTCTCTTTGCAGAGCATTGAATATCTATTTTAATTTTAGAACATTATATTCAAAATGTAAGAGCTAATTCTGTACCTAGGGGTTTGTATCATTATGTTAGACCATAGACTTGCATTGCATTGAGACATGTGTCAATGTGAACACTTTCAATTTATCTCCAAACTTGTGTAATGTTATACTCACAAGTAATGCAGTCCTCGGGTCCTCATGGATGAGAATGTCTTCAGCTGAAACTCTGCTTTTGTCCCTTTTCAATGCTACGAGAAAAGAAGCTAATTTTAGTCTTCCAAACAGAATACACAAATAAAAAATACTGATTTTCTTGAGATCAACATGTTGTTATTGGCAGATTGTGGCCTTACTTGAATCAGGATGGAGAAGACCAGGGTTTCTGCCAAACTCCGTGAAGCCGGCGTAAGAGTTGACTGCTCTCATGTGACCGTGTGATTCAGGCTGCAAAAAGAAGCACAAACAAAAAGCTTAGAATTGTCTGATACATTTCATGAAATGTAATAAACAAGTTGTGACTAAAGTGCACACAGTTTTACCTGAGGGTGAGTTTGTGCATCAGGAGATTGCTGTGTGCTAGGGCCGGCCTTTGGTGAAGAGTGTTCAAGTTCCAAACTGTCTTTATGTCCTGAAATTCATGAAAGCATTTCATTATTGACACCAAAAAGAACATTATTTCTTCAACATTACCACAATTCATTATCAAATCATTCACATCCCAAACTTCCCTGATGCATATTATGTGTGGATATCAAAAAAGTGCTGAAAGTATTCAAATTCATGGTGCTAAAAAAAAAGAATCACCTTCAGAAAATAGGAGAAATAAAAGTGATGCAGTATATGAGGACAAGAAAAGCATGATCAGCAGATAGACAGGCACCAGCACCCAGCAGAGCCCGCGTAAACTCAGGTCAAACCTCTTGTTGAGTATGGCACACTGGCCGTGTTCCTCTGGTGGTGTAGCCCCTCCCTCCTGCTCTGACCAGCACAGACCGAGCGGGGAAGGCCGACTGTGGCCACTTCAGAGACGACCTCCAGGGACGTGCTCCGGCGAGCTGGGCCCTCGCTGCTGCAGAATGCCAGGTTGACATATCCTCTGGGCCCCCCCTGTCCCTCCCCTGGCCCTAAGCACACTTTGTTTGGAGGCTTAGCAGTGCAAGCAGACGAGCGAATAGGAGGAGCAGAGCCTGGAGTCTCAGAGATAACAACAGTAGGACACACACTCACACATTCATTCACAGTCTTCACTTGTGCCACTGAACCAGAGCTGCCCTGCTCCGGACACTTACCCACAAACGCCCCAAACTCTACAGTTGTGCTCTCGAGCTGCACGGGCGTGAGGTCGAAGCCCGCGGCCGCCGTGTGAGGGTGGCTGGAGGGTGTGCTGCTGATGTGGAAGAGAGCCCCACCTGAGGGCACGTTGGGCAGGCTGGAGGGCGAGTCGGAGAAGCCCGGCTCATGTGGACGGCTCAGCTTACTCTGTGTGAGAGAGTGGCCTCGGTTGCGCAGCTCCGGAGGGGACAAGGCCACAGCACTTTGGACAAAGGCACTGGGGCCAGTGCTGCTCGAGGAGCCAGCCCCTGCAGCTAAAGGCCCGAGCCCCAACAAGCCCCTTTTCTCTGGGCTCAGGCTGAGGTCCTTCCCCAGTCCTGAAACAGGGCCCTTCAGTCTGCGGCCACTTTCACTCGTAGTCCCAAAGAGAGAGTCTGCAATGTTCACTCCCGTCTGGGGAAAGGAGGCGCCAAAAGAGGAGCCAAAGTAATGCCCCATGCTGCATTTCCCCATCACTGAGGATTTGGAGAGTCCGGTGTCCATAGGCACAGGAGCAATGCTGGGGACCACATTTTTGGAAAGGCTCAGTTCTCTGGTGATCTGGTTGTGGACCTTGCTGTCCTCTGACGCCCTCTGAGCAGTGAGGGCCTTCAGAGTGTCCACAGTCAGCGCTGAGAGGTCCTGGAGGTGCCCGATCTGAGAGTCCAGAGTGTGCAAAGAGCGTTTTATGTAGTTGACCCTGTTTCCCACTTCTTTCAGTTGCATACACATTGTCTCAACCCTGGAAATTAGACAAGAATGTTTGAAAAAGTTAACAATGCTCATAACATGTAACAATCTGAATGATGTGTTACCTTTCAGAGGTAATGCGTATGCGCTCCTCACTCCCAGAGTGAAACTGATCATCCTTTTCATGAAAGTATGTCTCCACGCACTGCTCTTCAAAATCATGAAGCTTTTTTTGGTCTTCCTCTGTGAGGAATAGCTCTGAAAAAAGAAAAAAAATCATTTTACATATGAAGCTAATTTTATTCCACTTGACTTGGCAATAATGCAGTGGTCGTACTTGGTCCATAAGTATGCTCTTTCTTTCTCTTCCGACACGTACAGAACAGAGAGTAAATATGGCAGAGGAGGATAAATGGAGGTGGGAGAACGGGCTTCTCATGGTAGGCCATGATAAAATGGTATCGCTGGTATTTCCACACAAGATTTGAAATGGACTTCACTTGAATGTAGACATTGCTACAGAAAATGTAATAGTATAAATTATAATGAACTACTTGATACTTTATAGCAGTGTAAAAGAAAATCTAGCACAGTGTGTGACTTACTTGAAGAAGGCGATCAGAAGGTTGACCATGAGAATATACTGTACAAAGAGGTAGACAGCTTGCAGGAGAGGAGTCAGCCAAACTCCTGCTTTACATAAATCCTTTACAAAATTTTCAGTGCTGTTGGAACACACTGTGGACAGAATCAACAGAGAAGAGTCAATAATCCAGAAGCACAAGGAAAATGAACCAAAACTGAAACTCTAGGCTAAGCTACAACCTATCATTTAGGACTTTTGGTTTTAAATTGTTTTGTTTGTTTTATACAGTCCCTCTGCAGAAAAGTATGTCCATATGCTACATTTATATTTTTTAGTGGATTAGTAGAATATGGATGTTGACCTGTGTCCTGAAGCATTAATGAAAACAATGTGTTAAAGCTCTAGTTTAAATACATGTTTTTCAAATCAGGTGACTCAGGTCAATAAACTCAGTTGACCATATTACACATTTTTGAAATATTAAAAAAATAAAACCAAGTGAGAATTTTTGAGGAAAGTGAAGCCCACATCAGGGTGTATTTTGTTCCACCCGAGCTTCAAATGCACGGACTCAAAGATGATGTTTCTCTGCTGCCTTTACGCAGATCATCAGAGTCGAGGCAGTGGAGGCTGTGGTGACGCAGAGCAGCCCTGTCCCCAAAGGGTCCAGCTGCTTCTGCACAAGGATCTTAATATGTGAAGGAGACTGTGAGTAATACAATGATTCCATCGAGTGGCTTGATTTTCAGTGCTTGTTTGTGTGACAATCAGCTCTCGTGCTCTAGTGAGAAGCTTTAAAAAGTTGTCCTTACCCTCATAATCTTCCCTACCAAGATCATCCTTCTTACCATCGATTTCATAGGCATACACCTCCCCATACATCATCCAGTATGGCTGGAACACCACATCTTTGGCCAGCGTCCAGCTGGGCTCTTCCTCAGGGTACAGAATGGCTTTCCTGGGTACACCATAGCTTAGCAGCACAATGGCCATTATCACCACTATATAAAACATGTTGGCCACCTGGAAAATAGGAGAATCAATTTAATCCTTTGCAATAGAGTACCAAGAAACCATAGAGGCTGACAGACATGAGGTGTTCATGGTGATACAGATTGTGTTAGATATTTTCAAGCCAAAATGAGGGATCTAATGAACTCATCTAAAAGATCTCCTTTTATTTCAGATAAAATATCACCCTGGGGCCAAATCTTCAAGGCCGATAGACATTTTTCTATAAAGAGTAAATATCGTCCATATATACAGTACATCAGTACATCAATTCTGTTCACGCTTCTAAGTCACAAAGTAGAGAACCATGATCAGTTTCTTTTAGCAGCCAAACTCAAGTTAGTGACAGAATATTGAGGGAAGCACCACTCCCAGGACAGCACATATGTTTATATCTAATCTATCCAGGGGCACTGAGCACAGTGTGGGTGAGAACAGAGATGATGGTTCTACAGCTATGGGCTCAAACACAATGACAACATCAACATTACCTGATGTCAACATAGGTGTGAGCTGCAATATTGAAAATGATCCAAATATCATGAAAATGAATTATATTAAGTCAGTCTTTGTGTATCCTGATATGTTTAGACTTATGTTTGCACTGTGGTGTCTTGAATGTTATTATTTTTGCTCAAATCTAAAATTAATTAAAAAAAAACTACAATAACAAACAAAAAAACAATGCACAGTAATTGAACTCACCATTTTCGCGATCATCATGACGTAGGGTCCAGCTTGTTGGTTGACAGCGAGTATGTCAAGCAGCCGCACATACCAGAAGATAATATTGAGACAATAAACTGTCCTTCCAGGTATAAAGGCATCTCCTCCTCCCAGTCTCAGGCCAAAGCCAATGAAAAAAGTCAAAATGGCCACAAAGTCAGACACATTAAAGTATTCGCCAAACCACACTTTTATCTTCTGACTTATTTTCCCCGCTTCAGACATGAACATCTAAGAAAAACAAAAAGCAGTGCTGTTAAATCATTATCCTGGTTTTAACAAGAAAATGCAATGATAAACTAAAACTACCTCTCGAATCTTTTCAATGGCTGATGAAAATATGTAGAGAATGACGATCCACTCCTGAGGGGAAGGCCACTCAGGCATCTTGACCAGGACCACATACGAGTAGAGCATCAGAAAGGCAATGTAGAAAAGCTGACAAGAAAAGAGGTTTATTATTAACAAAGTAACAATAGTTGATCTTTTATCTGTGGTGTCAATTGGGGACAATACTGGACATGTATTGAATCACAAAATTATTACCAGTCTGCATTAAAGCCACTGTTCTCATCAGACTGACACTATTCAATTTACTTTGGATATCAGAGCTTAATTGAAAAAAGCTGTGGGAAAACCTTTATATATTATAGAATACTAGCATTCGACATCCCGTGTGCTGGAAGTGAAGGGATTAATGTAATGTCACGACACAAACAGCAGAGAGAGATAGGCTCACACCTCTCAGATTGTATCTACACAGTCACAGTCCAACAGCCTGAACAAACACCAAACCCTGGAAACACTGGGTTCATGTGAACTCGCCTCAGGCTTAGAGGAACTAATTTATGTGAGAAAAGCTTACTGATACGTTTAAATGACTTTTTGTGATGATTAAAATAGTGACTTTGTTTAACCCTGAATAAAGAGATAGAGAGGGAAAAAAGTTCTAAAGTAAATTCAGTCTAATTCACATTCTGACTTCAATATTCCTGTGGGTGAACTAAAATGACACTGAAGACCTTCTTGTTTGAGATTCTGAATTTGACCATTGCCACCACTTTTCTGTACGTACCGTGTTGGCCCAGAACTTGACGATAGGAGCGTGGTAGAAAGCGTAGATTTTCCTGGTCAACGGCAGCTTTCTGGAGCGGACTGGCGCATCCATGTCATTTTTCCCCTCCAGATGGTCATGCGCTCGACTGTCTTTGATCACATCCTGCAGTGACAACAGAAAAGCCCTTTAGCACTTTAGCTACAGTGGATTCAAAGAGGAAAATGCATTGAGCATGTTGAAATAGGAATACAGTCATTGTTCTTCTCTCCAAGCCGGGAACAGACTGATAACATTGAGTCCATGCAACTTTGACTTTTTACAGATGTTTCATAACACACATTTCTTTTCTAAAAACTGACCATTTGAATGTCTTCAGTGATGTTCTGGAAGTTGCTCTCGCTGTCCTCCATTGTTATCTGGTGATCGTCCTGGGTCTGGGGGATGTGGGCCATCTCTGCCTTGGATTTGTACTCCAGCAGCAGAATGGCAGGAGGCACCAGGATGCTCAGAATAACCTGGACACACGAGAGGCAGGTGCTTTAAGGGACACTACTCGAGCTGAGAGGTGGCTTGAGTTAAACAGGTAGAGCGCTCATGAACCTTGTACCAGGAGTTCTTGCGCATGTTCAGCCGCCCCATCCACATGTCGGACAGCAGCATCTGGGTGCTGTTGTGGGCTACGAACGGCCGCAGGTGAGAGGACACGGCCAGCTTCAGGCAGGTGGAATTGCTCCAGTTTTTCAGCTCGTAGGTCAGCAGCTTCATGGCCATGGTCTCATCCTGCCTGAACGACTGCTCCAACAGATCTACAGCCAGGGTTCCAAACTCGCTAAAACACAAGGCACAGGTTTATGCACAAATTTCACACAAGACAAATCTATAGCTTCCATACTTTGAATATTCCTTAAACTCCTCAGATGTGTCGTCCACAACGTCGCTTTTCTTGGCCTCGTAGCCCATGGATCGACACAGTTTGCAGGCCACCAGAGCTTTGGCCATGTTCTCCTCCCCTTGCTGCCAAAAGAACAGTGCCATTTTCTGCCTTTTCATGAGCACGGCCCACACCAGGAGTTCGTTGAAAGGGTAAGGGAAGCGCCGCGTCTCTGGGTCATCAATGTCCACAATCTCCTCCTTGGCTCTTTTGCTTTGCTCGACTGACGTTTCCAGCTAAAATGCGGGAAAAAAGATAAAAGTGAGCAATGAGCCTTAAACAAAGATACTTGAAAGAAACCTGCTATATACCTTTGGTTTATATGGCTGTGCTGTTTTTATGAAGTGGTTGTGCCTTGTTTTTTCTTTCTTGTCGGCTTGCATGCTGAAGGCCTCATGACTTTTTCGCAAATGTGACCCAGGACCAGGTATGTGTCGCCCTGACCGCTGTACGGAACATTTAATGCAATTTATGTTAGTTTGTTAAAAAAAGGAAAAAGGAAAATTCAATCAGCTGAGTGCCATACCCGGTTGCTGCCATGGAGATTGTTGTAGATGATTCTGAAGCGTTTGCGTGTGTAATTGCACCTGTAAGTCCCTCCCATCAGGAACTCAATGACCAAACCAATGTCTATCAGCGTGATCTTGTAGTTTGGAGGGAGGTGACTCTGGAACAAGCAAAGTAGGTTTAACTTTGTCTGTATCACTGAAAAACAACATTATACGATCCTGCCACTGACCTGTTTCACGTCTCTGACCAAGTGTAACAGAGTTGGATTGTTTGGCTGCTGTTTCTGGAAAAAGATATTTAAAAAAGCCTAATTAAAAACTGTCCTTTTCTGACAAACAATAGTTCATCAGTAATTTTAGATTGGCATTATTACCGTGTTGTAAATCTCCTCAAGTCGATTGATGGTTAAAAACCGGTGCATGCTCACTCCATTTTCTATGAGAAGCTTCACAAATTCCAC
>JAADKR020000016.1:8294349-8305017 GCA_011763505.2 Lythrypnus dalli
AAATGTAAATGAGAGGCCTCTCACACGACATGTGGCAGTGAGGATGAATATACATGTGAACGTGCTAATAATGAGGAAAAAGAGGAACATGACGGAAACATTCATGTTTATGGGCCTCAACACTGGCAGACTTGTACACAAATTATATTCTTGATTTTACAATTCACCTGAAATCCCATTCACGTGGAAATGTCTACAAAATCACTTCTAAAATGAATCTCAGGGTCATCACTTTGGGTCTGAGCACATATGTTTATTGCTCGTATATTTTGTTGTAAAATGACAATTTCTAAAACATAACCCTTGAACAGAATGGCCACTTTCCCCCAAAACTGTGCATTACACTTTATATTACAGCAGTGTTTTCTGAGATACATTTCACCTTGTGCTCAGGTTTAATACATCTTTCCCGACTTTCTCCGAGCAGACTCCTTTTCTAAGTAAAACATGGCTGTAGTGTATACCTCTGTACATGTGTTGACACGTAAAGCCCTGTCTCGTGGCCACTGAACAGACTGCTGCATTACTGCTTTGTTTACCGCTGTCAAATAAATCATACTAATCTGACTTTGCCAGTCAGAGTGGATCTGAGGCAGGGAGCAGAAAGGTTTCTCTCTGGCACACACGTATCCGCAGATAACACACCGACACACACATGCACTCAGTTGGAAAATTGTTTGCTGCTGTTTGTATGAGGGGAGAGTGAGAGGAGCGTGGCCTGTCTGTTTAAATGCACTAATCCCTGACACTAGTCTGTTATCTCTCCCTATATAGCCCATGATTCCATTTGCATTTATATAAAGCGTTTTTTCACTCCCGGATCCACAACTTTTAAATTATAATGCATTTTACGATAGTTGCAACCACACTCATTTACTCATTTAGGATACAACAACAGTGTTTATTTACTTTTTGTATTTCTGGACTCTGTTGTCAACAATGGGAGTTTTATTTCTCTGTATTTGACCCATCCTTCAGTCTGTGCCTCAGAAGAACCTGAGCAGAACTGAGTGACCGCAGTGCAGAGCCCGGGGAGTGTTTGGGGATAATAAGAGAAACCAGAGCACCTTCAGGAAACCCATCCTGAAGTGGGAGATCAAGCAAACTGCACACAGTAATCCTTCACCTAGAATCCAACATTAACTCCATTTTATAGAAATAAATACAAGTAAAAAGAGCTTACCTAACCTTAATCAGTAATCAGCAAAACACATGTAGTTTAGCTCTTTACAGTACACCAGTTCTTGTGATAGATGTGCTCCCTCTCAGATATTTTCCGAAACCGCAGATCCAAATGGTGATTTTGTGATTTTTAATTAAGGCCGTTGGTAATGTTCCTGCCTTGATTATAACACTGTTGCACAGTTCGGATGGCGCAGGCGGCTTCTTGCATTGCCTCTCATTAGAGACACTCCCGGGGCCTCATCAAAGACCTCCCTCTCCCGCGCCACCTCCCTCTCTCCCTTTTCCATAATGTGCCATTTTCCCAGTGCGCCGCTCTCCACAGCTCCAGGACATGCTCGACAAACACAGGAGCAAAACTCTCTGCTAACTTTTCATCAGACCTTCACTCGCGCTCTTCATTAATAAAATACAGAGCAGGAGTACACGGGTAAATGCTGAGTCCCTGGATGTAAAATGAATGATTAGACTACTAAAAAATCTAATCACACAGTCTTTAAAGGCTTAAGCAGAAACTGGGGTCAAAAGGATCCTATGGAAGTTTTAAATGGTCAATATGCAAATCATAAACTGGCCTTAGGGTTTTTAAAGTGTGCTATAATAACCTGAACATTCATATTTGTTCACTAATGAGTCACTGTCTATAACAACATCAGTTTGTCCAGAAAGGCATAAGCTGTTTATTTTAAGTCTATTTAAGAATCTAAACAGCACATTTTAAACAAGAAGACATAATGAATGTGATAAAAGTCTGTATCAACACTCGTAGCTTGGGGCTGTGTGTTGTTCAGTGTTGCACTGAAGCCTGAGGCACTGAATGCATCACTCTGCCTTTTCAAAGATACATATGTACAATTGTTTGCAAATCAGATGTTAATAGCTGGGTTTATGCTCTCGTTTGACACATAAGAATGGTGCTGTTGACACCTGGATGACAAATGGAGCACATTACAATAATCAAGAGCAGGGAAATATCCGAGTTGTGCGAGTCTGGGGCTGAACAATGTGTTGTAATGATGTTCAGATTTGTCTGTAGGGTCCGTGTGAACACAGTGATGCAAAGGCGATCGGGGGAACACAGCACACTCTTCTTCCCTGCTCTCCTCCCCCTCGCTTCCTCTTTATATTCCACTCCATTCACAGTAAATTGCTCTGAGACTCACCAGCTTCTGTGTGGACCCCTCACCTGGGAACTGGCCGGGTCTATGATCTATGCCTCGTGCACTTCTAACTATAAGTGCAATGCCATCAGCTCGGCCAATTAAGCCTCTTGTTCCCCAGCAGTCCTGCTTCCTCCTGCTGCAGCAGTCATTGGGAATGAAAATAAGGTAGCAGCCACAGGGGATTACCTTATCAACTCTGCGCTGTATCGAACACACCGGGTTCTGGAGTGCACCCACACACCGGACTTCAAACATCCTCCTGTTTTATCATAATGCAGATATGTCAGCTCAGTGTCTGGCCTTGGATGGAGGCAGCTCGTGTCACACACGGTGTTAACCCCAGAATACTAAAACACTGCAGGTAAATTGCAGTCAAGTGCTGAGGGAAGATGGAGGAAGTGTATTATAGACTCCTGGATTTTAATAAAGTCATCTGGGACACAATTGGAATTCCATTTGCTCAGCGAGGGCCACTGCTCCCTCAGCTCAAATATTTAGAAAGCAACACAAATGCTGGAGCAAATACATAATGTATCTGGTATTGACCAGCCTATAGCAGTGGTTATAAGTGCAGGCTCAGCTGAGGGAGCACTGTGTGTGACCTGGGATCTTCATGTGAACCATTGGCTCTCAGTCCTCTCATAGTTACACACATGTACTATTATGAAGCATGTTCTTTATTTCCTCTTCTCACTGAAAAGCACAGACGCGTTGCTTTGAGCTCATGTCTGGATCAAGCCTGTATTCAGGAAGTGAGACTCAGAGCTCTGTGCTGTATCCATTCATTCCTCTGCACTTATCTCCCGCCTCTGCCGTAACATTCATTTGCACCCTGTAATTAACTCAGCATATCTCTGTCATGATGTGGAAATAAACCGCAATTTAGTTCAGAAAGCAATTTAAGCCCGGGCGCGCGAGTGCGGGTGTGTGCGCACTGGTAATGGTAAAACAAACGGTAGCAAGAGGTTAATGGGAAGTGAATTAAAAGCCAGATTAGACACTGATTAGGCTGCAATTCCAGGCTAGAACCAGATGAAGGAGAGAGCACAGAGAGGAAGAAAGAAAGTACAAGGCTAATATAAGAAACTCGAGAAAAGAACGCCTTTATTTCCTCTCATTGACTGTGAAACTGTGAGGATATTAATAAAGGTTTAAAAGGTCTACACGTTTTAGTTGAAGATGACTAAATAACCCTAATCCCAGTAACCAATATACTTTTACTAAAGGATTAAGCCTGGACCACTATTATATTCTGAACAAAAGTCTGAAATGTGAACTCATTTATAAACCTTTAAAACAAATCCCAAGTGATCAAAACGATGACAGCCAAGTGTATAGTTACATTCAGGCAGAATTACCTCAGTATTATGTTCCCTGCAGTCTCCAAGGGTCACTCAATCATGCATTATTACACCTCTGCATGTATTTTTACGTCGCTATATTTGAGATTCAGCCCATTTGCAGCAGAACATTGACTGGATAAACCCCTCAAAAGTCAAGTGTGTCAGTGTGGAGCCCCTGCTCAGTATGCACACACTGTGGTTTTATCAAGAGCATCACAGCCTGCCCCAAAGCAAACCTGTTCTTCTTATTTTATGCACGCACCTCTCTTGTTTGTCGTGTTGTTATTTGTTGATGGGCTTTCTCTTTTGTATTACCAGAACAAATTTAATTAGAGCCGAGGAATACAAATCAGCGTTCACCCACTAAACACTATTTGCTTCTCTAATAAAGGGCTGCAAGGAGGAGGATGGAATTACAAGACGGCTTTCAAGAACTCCAAAGACAAACGTGTTAAGGCGTAATGCTCACATAGGAAATGACAATTAGAACTGTAAGATTCATTTTTGGATTTATTTGAGAAGTTTTCCTTAATTTAATCTTTTTTTGTTTGTTGTGTTGAGTCAAAGTTGAATATCTGAACAGCTCCCAGTCTCACAGTCTCAGTGCTCAATTATTATTATTTTTGTACACATATTTTTATCAACACATACAAAGGTAATGCTTATCCAGGGCATTTCTAAGCAGAACTATTTTGAGTGGGGAACCTCAGTCAGATATTTTTTTCCACTGCAGTGTGACGCATGAAGCACATGTTAGTGCAGATAAATAAATATGATTGCACAATTCCATTTGGTCGGGTTTGGTGAAGGACGATCAGACCCAATTCTGTGTATGAAATAGAAAAATAACTCTGGGTGAATCCTTGGTTTATGCTCCCGTTTCCTGAACACTATTTTTAGCCGTAATGCAGAGCTCTTTCTGTTTATAGACCCACAAGATCTGTAAGAATGTTATCAAATGCTTGATACCCAAACATTTCCAATATCAGCAATAGTGTATTTGTTTTTCTTCAGAAGCAAAGAGGATTTTTTTGCTATATCCAGCCCTAGAGAACTTTCAACCTTACAAAGAAACAAGCTCATATTCTTATGGAGAAATATAGATGAAAGAGTCAATCTGAATAAATGAACTGTACACAGAGTCCAGCCTTGTCAGAAATAATGGTCCAAGAATAAACACAAGAACTACATCTAATACAATAATACACATACAATTCCTTTCAATTGCTGTTAAAACCTATTGGCAAAAACCTGTGTGAAAATGAATGTTCTAATAATAAAAACATCAGGAATCAGCTTGAAAAAAGTCCTTGCCTTGTGTGTCTGTGAGCAGCAGGAGGAGCATGACTTTCCCTCAGAATGTTTAATCCAGCTCAGCTCCTCTGTCCATGTGTGTCCTTTCTGCTCAGCCAAATAAACTCTGTTCAAGGTTTTTTTTTTTTTCCAATTCATTAGCTCCCCACTACCACACCTTTTTGTAAAACCAGCCCTGCTCTTGTTTGCACCAAAAAAAAAAAAAAAAACACCCTCCAGCCGCTTTATATCTAAACTAAATCAGCCATACTTTTAAGCCACTGATATTGCACTTCATTTTTTGGGTTATATTGAAGTGCAAAGATTTATTGCCTGCTACAACTTTTAACACGGCTTCCCCCCAGGGCACAGGTAAGAATAATCTTTTTTAATATTGCATTTAGTTCTCTTCCCCTTCCCGACCATTCCCTCCAATAAATTTGCACAAAGCAGCCAATTGTGAAACCTGAAATATCTGGTTTAAATTTTGTGTGGTGAAGCAATGCATATAGAGCATTAACTGAGCTGATATTTCCATCCATTTGTGCCGAATATCCTCCGTCCGGGCTCTGAACCGCACACAGCATTGTCATCTCTATTCCCAGACTTGTTAGACAGTCAATTTCTTGCCTGAGCAATATTGCAAAGCTTTTACCTTAGAAATTACCTTGCAGGGTGTTGCATTGATGAAGGTTTGTGGATTTTACAAGAAAAAATAAAACAAAAAAACTGCAGGATTGCTTTCTGGAAGTTACAGAATTTGACAACTCTTGTTAAGAAATGCAATAGACAAGTTAATGCACTCAGAATGTGTGAAAACTATGAGCTTTCTTCAGGTTTATTATTAGAAGCCCAGAGCACAATAATTTCTTTTTCATTAACACCTTATTTCACTATTTACACAAGAATTAGCATGACAAAAAACAACTCTACACAATTAATGTAAGCTGGTTAAAAGTCATATGAGCCAATGAGAGCCATCTTTAAAAGCCTTTGTTTTTTCTATTCCTGGGCAGCAGAAGCAAAAGGCCTTATTCCCTATTTGCCTATTTATTTGTTTTTACACGCCCATATTTGGGAGTTCATAAATCCTGTGAGCGAGTAACGTGGGAGCTCGTGTTGTACTTTAGTTTATAGTTTGGCTGCTTCAAATCGCACCCAATGCACAACATCGTGTACTTGCACATTTATGGAACTCATATTGTCCTCTCAGGTCACATTAATCTGGGAGGATACCATCGGAAGGGCATCTGGGGCACATTTCAACAACAGGCCTGACAGAAAATACAAAAAAAATGAAGTCCTTCAGGTTTGAGTGGACTTAACCCTGTAGTTAAGTGGATTTTTCAAGGTTACCCCACCCAAGTCCCATAATGTACTAACACTTCTATGTATGAAAAGTTATAGATGAAACACATCTCTCATAAAAGAATGTCTTTTCCTGCACAAATGTCATTGCATACTTTCCTAAATCCACCAACAACTTTCCAATAGTGTGCGATAAATGATCCGCGTTGTTACTGTATTAATGGTTATCTGGCGCTGGCAGAATGGCAGAGCAAACATCCTCAGTGCAATCCGCTCTATCTGGCTCCTGCTGATTGGTCCACATAGTTTAGACTGGCTTTATCATCCGTCCTGTACAGTATTATGCAGAGCGTGAGCAAACACAGACTCTGATAAGTGCTCGACACAGTGTGAATGTGCACACACTAATTGGGCAGTCATAAACCCACTGGCTTAATCACTGATGCAGATATTGGGCTTGTCACTAAATCTCAATAGTAGAAAATCCACCCAAGGTCAGAACTTTGTAGACTAACACTTACTTCAAATAGTTTCCAGAATTATTACAAACTACTTTTTTCCCCACCTAAAGCCGGGCTGTTGCACTTTTTAGGTATTGGACGTAATTTCAAACCCATCTTGATCTTTGTCTTTTATTTGACATTCTTTGACATTTTGTGCTGTGACTAAATAGTAAATTGGTTTAGTGCTTTGTTGTGTTTTGACACTTGATTGACAATAAGAGATTTGCTTGAGCCAATCAACAGCAAATATCCCCCAATAGTCCATCCTTTTCTCAAAAATTTAATCCGGAGTCTTTCCATATTGATATTAGAGTGCTGTAATATAATTCTGGCTATTGCCAGGTTAGATGTACCTGCCCTGTTTGTAGGATGAGATGCATTTGGCAACGAAAGACTTCCAAACAGCAGAGTTTGCAGTAAACCTGTCCGTTCCCATTCACTCACGGCGTGTGTCCATGTCATCAAAACGCAGGTGTCGCGGTTTCAGGTCATAATCTCGCTGATCAGGGGTTGTCACAGTTTTGCCAACCATGGGTCAGGAAGTGATGGAGGACAAGGATGGCAAGGAATGTCATGAGTTCAGGATGCACAAGCCCTCAATGGAGAACAGGGCGCTGTTTTAGCACATTTGTCATTAGGTCGTAATTCTACAACTAACGACCTCAGTTCTCATGTGGATTTGGAGGCTTGTTGACGCTTTGATGATTCTCTGACCTTGGTCTTGTTTATTTATTTTTCTGAACATTGTGCTAGTACTGACCCTTTGTACATTATTTTACAGTAAAATATTCGTGTTCGTGTTGACCATTTGGATCCTGTTAAGGGCAAATATGAAGTGGATTCTCGTCGCACAGATCCAAATGTGATTAAATTCTCCTCCTGCGTGAACCTCCTTCCCTCCCTCTTTGTGGCTCTCGGTTGGAAAGCAGAGCTCGGCTTGACCTTGGCTGCGTGACTTGCACCAATCGATAGCTCTGATTATTACAGAATGTGAGTCACTTTAATTTCAGCTGGATGCCAAGGCACATCAGTATGCATGAGGACAGGTCAGACGCGCTCGTATTCTCTCCTTTTGGAATAACACAGCCTTATTAGCTGCTTTCCAACATGCACAATGCACTGACTTGGTTATTGGTAATCTATGTACATAAAAAGATACATCACTCTGTTTCTGTGTGCAGCAAAGGAGGTGCAGGAGGCCAGAGTCGTGCTCGCAATCTTTATTATCTGTGTGCACATGTTGTTTGTTTCTTATTTTATCCATTTCAACAACAAAAAATCTTCTTAATAATGCCAAACTCACAAAATATACTATCAAATCTAATTTGTTTTGTCTCAAAGATTTGAAGCCAAAATGTACCAAGTTAAATGTTAAATGTTAAGCATCTGCATTACATGATAAAAGAACTACACATATTGATATTTATATTTTTTACTTTATTAAATGAGAAAAGTGCCATCAAGTCCCAAGTCAGAACGTATTCATGCTCGTTTTTTACCCTCTGTATTTTTGTAAGAAACTCAAAATAAGCCCTGAAGGTCACACACGACTGAAATGCTTTGGCATGTCCACGTAAATAAAGTACTTTTACTGCATTTTGGAGTGCCTCGGATCGTTTTGTTTTTGGTCTTCATTTAAGACTGACCTTCTCTAAAGATCCGGAAAAGCACCCACTTTGGGCTCACTTTTTTACCCACTCACTTTCCTCACCTCTTAACCAACCCAGTTCTTGTTCAAAATACAAAAAACAAAACAAAACAACTTGGCTGTTCCTTTTGTATGGGCTGCACTTAAATGGCCTATATCATGCAAAATCAACAACAAACATAGAAAAGGATAATAGAAAGGAGGAAGTTTGAAGGGCATTTTGTACTGACATGGCTGACATGTGAAGAGTGGTATATTTATATATTTTTTAAATATTTATATTTATGACTGCTTATGTCACACCTCAGGATGAAGAGCGACATGATAAAATGAGTGGGAGGTGCCATGAAGAATGACATCTTACTTTGAGGTAGAAAAAATAGCTCCTGTAAACAACCCATATTTCATCAAAGTGAGAGTTCCATGTTTTTAAAGATAACACATATATGTCTATCGTGGGATGGAGTAAAACAGCATGTTACAGGTCCTTTAGCCCTGATAGTGTGCTTATGGTATAATATTCAAAGAGTTTTGTTATTCCTTAGACTGTTCAATATAAATGTAAAATAATGATTCAGTGTTTGTGGATTGATGTAGTAGTGCAGGAAGTAGTTATATTGCCTCTATATATAAATAAATAAATAAGTAAACATATGTTTAAATCGAAAGTAGACTTGTCTATAAAATTGCAATTTAGTAAATGCATTATAAACCTATATGTAGCTGATTTGCATGAGGACAGAATGCCTGTGATGTGAGTGGGGGAAATGGTTGCCAAATGTGACCTTTGGAAGTGGCTCCTTCATGTGGACGAGCTGGTGCCAGTGAGATTAAGATTCTCACCAAAAGCCTGCTCTGCCAAACGGTGCATGCCTTGGACTGCGAGCGAGGGCTTATCCCGACCAGTTGTCCTGTTTGTCTCTGCAAATACTCCAATTGTGGTTGGTTTACTTGGTGTTTTCTGTGATTCTTTGTTTTGGATGGATTTTTGTGTGTAAACTATATTTTATTGTTATTTTAGATTATGGAAGCATTGTTCTACACATATTTTGTAGCCATTGTCAGCTTTTTGGCCGCATCTAACAACAACAACCTACTCTTTGTAGAATAGAAACAGAGCGAACAAG
This sequence comes from Lythrypnus dalli, assembly GCA_011763505.2. Classification (NCBI taxonomy): domain Eukaryota; kingdom Metazoa; phylum Chordata; class Actinopteri; order Gobiiformes; family Gobiidae; genus Lythrypnus; species Lythrypnus dalli. The sequence continues at coordinate 8,303,917 of JAADKR020000016.1, forward strand.
TCGAGAGATGTATTCTGTGACTCAACCTGCTTCCATTTTTGCTTCTCTTGTTTCTCCGAGTGTGTTTGGGCGGGGCATGTGCATGTGGGCGGGGCATGTGTGGTGCATCCGTCTCTCACGCAGAGCTGCCACACACTGGCCACGGTGATGTGCATCTGCAAACCAGGCCAAAGTGAAAGAAAGAGGAGAAAGAGGCTGAAATGCACTGGTGACAGTCAGTGTTGCGTTTGTAGCTTATGGGTACCTGGTGCTTGTGTGCATTTGCGTGTATAACCTGAATCCATCAGACTTTACAAGCACAAAGTCAGCGACAATCTAGGGAGATAAGACTCCACGATCGACTGGTAGCTAGATGTAATGGTTAACCCTGATCTAGTGTATGTGTAGGTGTGTGTTAAAATGTTGCCTTGTATATTTAACTGGAGACTGCTATGTTCTTGGACTAAATGGTCCTTGTTTCCATTTCGAGGCACTGACCACACGACACAGCACCTCTCAGTTCACACTCAGTCACTTCCAACACTTGACAACCAGCCGAAATCCAAAGATACGACGAATTTAGAACAAACAATATTCCAATATTTGAGCGAGTGCTTTAACGCGTGAGCGCCGTTGGCAGGTTTCAATTTGCCAAAAACTACAACTTCACGCTTGTAAACAGATTTTTTAAGCCCTTGCGAAGGTCTGATGCAGCGAGAAGCCGCGCTGTCAATACTGTCTGCATAAGATAAAACAGTTTTTCTTTGGGCTCTTGGAACAAAGCCGACACTGGACTGCGGTCAAGTGTCATGCATACAAATGTCCGCAGACAGCTGGGCCGGCTTCAGAAAGTGATGGGGATTTCTCCAGAGCACGTCGCCCGTGTCAATAATGAACCTACAGTGGCTGGTTTTGGCCGGCCGCACACGGACAAAAGGCCGCCCTCCTCATCTTCTGCAGAGTGAGCTACAAATCCCAGCTCTCCGTCCTCAAACACAACAAACGGAGCTGAACCGGGCGGCGCTGAACCGTGGGGCGCTCTCGACTGAGAGGTGGCCGCGAGGAGGAGGCGCTCTTTAATTAGGCTTCTATCGGAGCATCTCTGTGGGGCCTGATTGAGAC
>JAADKR020000016.1:9149641-9161652 GCA_011763505.2 Lythrypnus dalli
TGCTCTCTGAGGGACCGTCGCTCGCATCCATCCCTGAAGTCCTAAACTCCTCCTCCTCAGGCCTCCCTCCGATCCCAGACATTCTCAGTCCCATGCCCGTGTATCCCGCCGGAGTTCTCCTGGTGTGCAACAGCTGCGTGGCCTATCAGACGCTGGTGGAGTCTCAGTCACCAATGAGAAAGTGGGCCTTACGGAGAAAGAATGAACCTCTGGAAGCTCGAATGCAGCGCCTCGAGCGAGAACGGACCGCCAAGAAGAATAAACGGGCGTGTGAGACGGACGAGGAGCGCGAGGTGCGGAGGCTCAGGGACCGCGAGGCCAAACGCATGCAACGGATGCAAGAGTCAGAGGAGCAGCGAGCTCGGAGACTGCAGCGGGACAGGGAAGCCATGAGGGTCAAGAGGGCAAACGAAACCCCAGAAAAGAGACAGGCTCGACTGATCCGAGAGCGAGAGGCAAAGAGGGTGAAACGCCGACTGGAGAAGATCGACCCGGCTCTGAGGACTCAGATCGAGCACGATCCAGCAGCTATGGCCGCCCTCACAGCAGACATGAGCCTCTTCCAGTTCCCTTGCACCATGCCCATTCCATCCATAGATAACGGTTTGTTCATGAAGTTGCCCTGATCGGATCATTTCATTGTGACTATAGCTGACCTCTGCCCTGCAGCACGTCATCATGAGTTTACCATTCCCAGCTGGATGCACAAACTGCTTTGTTCTCCAGAGCAAATATCTTCACTTTGTAACTTATTACAGTCAAACCTTGGGCACTGGGTTGAATGTTTCTTGTTGAATGGCATATTAGCATGTTGTAAAGAGATTTATCTGCGGAGCAGGAGAGAGAAAACAGGTACTTGTTGAACAGCTATAAGTCTTTTGGGGAAATATATTTTGCACATTGGCCTCCGTGATGGGATTGAAGACAGCCTAATTCTCTGGTTAGCTCGGTTTGCCCAATGCTTTTGGGTTTACTGGAAGCTTACTGTACCTCTTTTTAAGCTGCCAACTTGGATTCAACATGGAAGACTACCTACCTCAGCTGGCACTGTGGGAGTGCCCTCAGTCCTGTGGCTTACTCACAACTCTCCAATACTGTACACTTGTACAATGATGCAGGTCGTTTCACATTTGTAACGAGGCACTTTTTTGTACAAAGGCATTCAGAAATTTATCACAAATCCAGGATCCAGGTTTATTTATTTCTATCACATGCACTGTCAATGTTATGCATTTAACTCTGAGTTATTTTAGTTGAATTGTTATCTGGGCGTTGCCAATATTTTTCTGTTTAATTTGTTTGACTGAGTTTTCATTTGGGCATTCATGACAACTCTATGTGCTGCTGTACCTGTTGTTTTACTACAGTCTGTCTGTTACCTCTTACTTTATATCTTTGGAATAGTCAGTCACAGGAACACAAGTATTTACAAACTTATTATTGGTGACATACTTGAATTTGTTTTTCTTCCTCATGGAAGTATCATATTTACATGTTTTTGTATGCAATTTTGTAGCATCCTTGTTATGCAGATCCGCAGTATTCAACTCTGAAAGGTTAGGGCCTTATTTGCTCATGTTTATTCTTTACTCTGGGATCATCGTTGAAGAAGCAGCACATGAGGGCATTCCTGTCACACTCGTCTCATTGCAGCACATATTTATGCAATCTGAAGTGAGGACATTTTATTGTGTTATATCCAGAGTTCTCAATGTTACCTCACTTTCTTCTAGAATTCGATACACAACTACTTTTAAGTCTCCTAGTTCTGTCGTATATTGATTTTTCGTGATGTTTGCAGCTCCATATGCATGCTTTTACTGAGTCTCAACCACTATGCAACATACAAGATATAAAATATTTATTATTTAATACCACAAGAGAACTATGCAGGATACAAATTTATTTATAAAATACTGTTAAAAGTTGAGCTTCTCAGGCAATGTACCTCAATTCAATTAAGAAGTCTATGAGCTTTCTACATCTTGGTCCATAAAACACAATCAACGTGCTATGGACAGTGAAGGGCAATAGGGTATTTATATATATATTTACTCATTTCACACAAATACAAAGGGTCTCACTGCCAACCTCTTCATCACAGACTAAAATCCACTGCATTAAACAGCATGGCATTTGTCCACACTATGAATACTGGGTATTCTTTCTGCTTGAATTATTTTGATTGCTGTGATTTTGTTTTACAGTTTCAGGTCCCTGACTTTATTTTGAGCCCGACTTATGAGAGAATTGACTTCTCGCTCTTCTCTATGAAAAAGAGAAAGAGCATGAGGCTTTGGGTAAAAAAAAAAAAAAAAAAGTCTAGCTTTTTTAAAGAGCTGGTAAGCGCTGCATGATGTAAAACTGCATTTCTCAAAGGCTCAGTATGTTTTACTGTTTATATGCCTGTACTTTCATAGTAAAATGTTCTAACTCTGGCCTTAAATTCAGGAGTTTATAAATGTCCATGTTTACAGAAAAATCATGTCAAAGGCCAAATGACTATGTTAAAGTTCAATAAAACTTCAAAGTTCTAAGTCCAGTTGCTTTGTTTTAAACATACAAGAATGTGGAAATAAACATTGACTTTATTACAATAAATCTAGATTATTTAACAAAATAATTTAATAAAATAATCAAAATGCACACTTACGCTATGGACTCTTGGGGGGCCCCCTGGTGGCTCAGACTGCCTATAGGCAAGTTTTCTTACTGTAAAATGTAAAATTAATGACAATAGTGTGCTCCATAACATTCATATCTGTGCGTACAAAAAACGACAACTCACATGTAATGGTTTATATTTGTATATATTTATATGTATATATATTATGTTGTGTTTACTTAACAAACATGATAAATGCAATGTCTCCAAGTTAGCTGTAACAATAAAAATACAATATCTTTGTGTCCTTAAAGTACATAGAATTAAAACAGCAAAACAAAACCACCCTAAGTAGTTCACAGAGGTACAAATATACAGTACAAATCTATTATTCAAAAGGATACAAATAAAAAAGCAACAAAATAGAGATATTAATGCTTTGTTAAAAGGTGTGGGGTTTGCTAAGGGAGCACTTTGGGTAGACAATTCTAAGGCTTTAGATTAAGATCAATACCTATTGGTACAACAGTACAATAAAGTCACTATACAAAATTCATACAACCTGGATTATACTTGAGGATTGACTGTTATACGTATTTCCTTGCATAAATATTTTAGGCTTTTTTTTTCTTTTTTGATAGTCACATCACCCAAAAGCAGTGTCACCTTGTGCCAGAAATATAAAAATTTGAAAGGACAGATTTCATTAAAACTTGAAGCATTATCATTTGCCTGATTTAGTTCAAAAAGCTCAAGAGTTTAGTAGATTCACGTCTGCAGACCAGAACATCCCCACAGTAACATCACAACTACTTTACCACCAGCTGAGAACTCTCGACTTAAGCCCCATTCGTTTAAAGCCATTGGAAAATGGACAATAAATTATTAGGTTTGACAAACTGCATATTGTGCAAGAAAACTACCAAGTCAGCATTTGAGCACTGGCTTCTGTTGGTGCACCTGAAAGTGCTAAAAACGCAGTGAAAGTAACAATCTGGTTATTCTGAAAAAGGGAACACACTTTTCCACCAAACATTGTACAAAGCAGAAATTTAAGGCATTATCAACAGCATTAGCAAAGCCAACTACAACTATACAGAAAATACATTTATCTACACACACTTGTGATTTCCTTTGACTGTGTGCTTTACATTGAGACTTCAATTCACCAACACTAAAAAGGGGCCGTTAGTGCAATTATTACAGTAAGATACTGTCAGTGTTTTAAATAACCCACTTAAGATCTGTGACTGAGCAAATGAAAAGGCTCGTCTGAGCAAATGTGTTGTGTCAGACGTCTCGAGAGGTATAGACACTAAGTGGCACTTCCTGCGCCAGTTCTACCCCGAAAATGCATATTGACCCACAACACACCACTGAAAAGGCTCAAAGCCAAATGAGAAACTTGAATTACATTTGGTTCCAACGGCTTACTGCTTTACCAGTAAATACCAAGTGATCCTGGACATCAGACCACCTTCAAAACAAAGCATTTGCATTTCAATAAAAAAGCTAAGAATCCTATGACCAGACATCAGAGTTAAGAGGACTTTCCTTCTGCTTCAGAAAAGTGTTCTTCAGATATTGAAGAGATCAATACTGAGTTTACTGCATAGAAAGAGCAGAGTTTTTTATTCAATATGTGCATTGCTTACAGCAGTACTACTTATGGCAAACTTCCAAGTGTTTATTTTCCTGAAAGAGTGAAATTTGTATTTTGTAAAATGGGCAGTTGAGTGAGTTATGGAGTGGGATCTCTTTGATATTGCGCTGAATGGGCAGAAGATGAACACTTTACAGGAGAGTGGACACAGGCATCATCACACGAGCACAAGCACAGCCTCACAACATGAACATGAAATGGGAACGTCTGCATGGACAATGCAGTCTGATTTGTTGAATGATTTTTATGATCTAATTGCACTTTTTAGGATTTTATGACACAATTCTGCTTTGCTAATTGTAAACATTGTTAAGCATGTAGATCTTTTCTCACCACACAATTTCCCTTCATTTAAATTTAAAAAAACAACTCAAGTGTGATTTATAAGGTCAGTTTGAAAGCAATGAGCAACATTATCTATGTGCAACATAAGACAATCAATAGGCCCTCCAGATAAACCAATATTTTGTAGGAGCAAGCATCACATTTAAAAAGAAGATGTTATTCAACAACACATTTTCCACAAGTTAATGGGAAAGTAAATTTGGAATTAGGAAAGATGTTCAAAAACAAACTAGATCCAACAAAATGGCTAATCAATGATCGTAATCTCCCTGGTCCCAGAAGGTAATATGTAAAGTATAAAAGCAACAAAGAAAATGACTACTGCGGTCTATTGCTTTCAGTGTCCCTCTTGGGCATTTCTTTGCTTTCTAAAACCTTTTGGCAACAGCCACCTCGATCCCAGAGTGAATGCAACGTCACTGCTTTGACACTTCTATGACCAGTTCATACATATGGCATTTGGTAAAGAGAAACCAGTTTTTCCAACGAATCACACACAATCCAAACGAACAAAATGTCAACTGTAAGTGCCAAAACCAAAACATTCAGTGGAATGTATACTGTATAGGACTTTATCAACGAGGACTGAGTGGCATTTTATCTAAATCATTAATGATTGTAGAACAAAGAGAAGACAATGATTACAATTTAAAATGGATGAACACATTATATAGCATTTCTGCTGACACCAGATATGCAATACAAAAATCTGCAACATTGCTGCAGAAGAGCTATTGCCGTGATATCCAAATCAAATTTCAGCATTTTCTTAAAATGGTCCATAACAGTTTCTAAAACTGATTTACCTTAAATATAATCAAGTGTTAATGCAATATTGTATTATGTAAAGCAGTGGTGTCAATAAAGACAAGAGGATTAATGTCATGTCTAAGCACTATAATGGCTACATACTACTATATTAATATCACCATCTCAGTGTGAAACCTTAGGTGGATAGTCATCCACAGGTTTTCACCAAATCCTACCACCAAGGAAACATTGAAAATGTTGTATTATAGTCGTGCAAAACATCAAACATTCTGAGGCTACATCTGCTCTCTTTTTCCTTTTGCTCCATGTCACACACACCTTTGTGGTAGATGCTACTTTCCTGCGTTAGAGCGTCCCTCGATCGACAGTTTGACCTCCTGAGGGATGAAAGAGGGCCGTGCAGTGCTCATCGGAGGCTGTGAGTCTTCTCCTTTCACACTGAATCTTTGGAGACTGGGAGAGGACCAGCGTCTCAGACTTGCTCCTGTCTGCCCTGGTGTCGTCCCCTCTGTGTGCAAGTAATAGCTGCAATGGCTCCTTGGATGCTCAGCAGAAACTTTACTCCCTCTGACTGATGGCTCAATGTGCCCCACAAACTGCACAGCATCCTCTTTATCAAGCGCGTGTTTCTCTCCCTCTTTCTGGCCCTCTCTGTGGCTGCGGTCTATCCTAAAATGAGAAAGGGGTCGGGCTTGTTGAACAGCTGGAGGTCCCATGAGCTGATGAGTAGATCCAGCATGAGCTTGACTTTTACTCAGAGTCGTGGCCAGGTGCTGTTGTTGTTGTTGTTGAAGATGTTGTAGTTTTTTCTGCTGTTCCTGCTGCTGAAGAGTGATGGACACACAGACATCTCCTACTTGCAAATGATGGCATGGTAAGCCATAGAGCTGAGCGGTGCGTTCAGGGCTACATGAGGACCAGCCCTGGCCAAAAACAAAGAAAGGGTGCTCCGGAGGAACATCTATGGTCACTTTGCTTTGCTGTTCTCCGACAGTAAAGTGAAGGGAAACCAGACCTGGTCTCTGCTGACTTGCATGGATGTTCACCACCATGCTAGAGTCAATTTTCAGGCCTCCGCTCAGCTCTGCACTACGCACAAAGTCCTGTGTCTGCAGGTCCTCTACTCGTTTAAGTTCCCCTGTAGCTAGCTGGATAATAGCCCCCTTCATAAAGTGTGAGGGAGAGGAGGGTATGGTGGAAGCTAAGGCTTTATTGACATGAGCCATGTGTTGGGCAGGGGGCTTGTGGGCTGTGTTCGATTCCCCTGCAGATCTTTCAGTGAGGCACACTTTGGCAGAAGGATCTGAGGCTTTAAAGCTGTGGTTAGGAATGTCATTATTCACTTGAGCTGGATAATTCTGTTGAGATGTGTTCGATGGATGCTGAGCAGTGTACTCAAGTGGAATGAGCACTGGTTGACCATTGGCTATCACGACTGCATGTCCCGATGGCACAGGCTGCTGTTGGACACTGCACATTCTTGAGTCACTCACCGATTGAGATGGATGGAGTCCACGCCCACAAACACCTTCTGTGGTCTCGACATGGGCATCTTTACTTCTTGGTGTGCTCTGGGAGAGATTCAATGGAGCAAATGAGACCTCCTTCCGACCGACATTAGACACAAAACGGCTGACCACTTGTTGCACCTGCAAGGTCAATACAAATAGATATGATTATTCACAAATTAATTCACAGTTTTTCCAAATATGTTGTTTACATTAGGACCACATCTATAGAATACTTAATGCTTTTTACAATTATAAGGAACAGTATAACATCCAGGCAAAGACATTCTAACCTCCAAGTCGCTGTCTGGAGTGCTCCGCTGACTCGGTGAACCCCTGTCTCCAGGCAGACACAGCTGGAGCGGTTTGTTGTGGCTGTGCTCTTGTGCCAAGGAGCTGGATGTTAATTGTTGTAAATGTAGTTCCTTGGATCTGTGACCTTTGTCCCCTCCATTAATTTCAGAGGCAGTAGAAGCCCTCAAACCCTGAGGATGGTAAAAGACTGGAGCTCCACGGGGTCCAAGCTCTGTTCCAGGCAGAATGGAGCCAAGATGTTGCTGAGGTGCTTGCTCTGACGGCAGCATGAGGGGAACACCAGATGCTGGAACTTTACCAAAAGTATGAGCAGTTACCTGTGACTGGGGGGAGGGCGGGACAACACCTTCCTGCACAACTGAAGGGTATGGTACTAAATGGGATACAGCATGAGGCTGATTAAGAGAGCCAGTGGGAGACATTAATGAGCCTGGAACAAAACCTGGAGGTAAAGCGTACGGCACAGCATACGGGGAGCCAACAAACTGAAGCGAGGAGTGAGGAATTTGGGCATAGCCAAGTGGATGGGGGTAGGGGAGACCAGGATGTTGCAGGAGAGATGAGTGTACAGTATAGGCTGGAGAAATGTGACTTAACACTGGATGCAGACTGGACGGAGAGTATGTAACAGAAGGAAGCGCTACTTTGTAGAGCATACTATATTGGTCTAGGGGCACTGCTGGCATACTATCGGAGCTCTCTGCACTGTAATGTAGAGCTGGTTGAGTTCGCAACCATTCTGCAGTCTTGGCTCCTCCCTGAGCTTCAGTGTTTGCCGCTGAATTGTGAAGTGAAACAACTTCATCCTCTCCAACAGCACTTCCACCCGCCCCTCCACCAGTCACTCCTGCCCCGCTGTTGGCACCCAGCAGGTCCCTCTTCTTTGGAGGCAGGCACTCCTGGTTGCGCTCCTGAGCTGGTTTCATTGCGCTTCTCCACAGTCGACTTGTACTGAGTTATTGTACTGCTGAAGAGCAGACACTTGCAAGCCAGAAAGCTTGCACAGAGATCCGCTGCAATATCCCCTGGTTGTCGGCTGCCAAATTACCTAAACACACACACAAAAGTTGCACTTTTACTCGCGTACATGTAAACAATAAATAGGCGAACGACTATTATTTCAGAATTAAGTTTTAGCCAGTGTGTTTGTCGTAAACTGTTGGCTAACTTGTTTTAACTAATGATATTGAAATCAATGAGGGACATGCACAGCGTGACAATAATGCTCAATATATCAGAAGCATTAATGACTTCCATAAGAGTAGAATTACACACAACAGTTCCCTCTGCTGTTACATATACATTTGATGACAGCTACTAGAGCTCAATGCTAGTTAGCCACTTTAGCTGCAGTAGCAAAGCTGCAACTCCTTCTCGGAATAAGATACTGTGGCTAAAACGTAGTCACAAAGAGTACATTATCCAGTCGCGTTAATTTGCGCTGGATACTTACCTCTAAATGTCATCGCGAATGGCTTTTGAGTAAAAATGTGTTAATATGCTGAAGAACAAATGAACAAATCAAAGGCTAAGAAGTCGAGCCCATTTCGGAGGCCGAGAGAGGCGCCCTTCAATGACGTCATCACGTTTATTCAATTTCCGGTTTTACTCGAGGATGGTTTTACACTGGTTTTACTATGTACGTCAATGTCAACATGTGTAATCCATAGATGTATTTTAATCGATTAATTACTACTTTCACTTTTTGCCCGAATGCAATTACATGTATGCGGACGACAGTCTAATATATGTCGATAATTAAAATAAAGCTCGCAAGGATACACCCTGAACTGTATCTGCGTATTACAAAAGGGAACCTGAATCTCCAAATACAAAAGTTGTATTTGTGTGTTTTCATGATCTCGAGTTTTCAGGTTATAACAATATTCTGAAAATGGTGTTTAAATGACTAGGAAACTAGGATACTCATGTCTCTGTTTACATGAGCAACTACAGCATGCTAATATATTTAGCCTCTAGAGTGGGCGGGGCTAATGACAAATATGGTAAGAGCGAAACACACATGACATATTAGATGAAAAATGCCTCCTGATACTTGAAAATTTATTGTTATTAGTTATCCGTTTCAGAAAAGTCAATCAGTGCACTACATTAAATTCAAATAAAATATACAGACTATAAATAAAAGAGTTTGTCTTCCCAAAAGGTACTGAATAAATACAAATCATGTGAAGGCAGATGTCAATCACTGCTGTAGAGAAAGCAGTGCATTTCTTAGAAAACAGTGATTAAGTTAGTACCTTGTAAGATTTGGAACTTTTAATAACTACCATCATTGAAAAAAAACATAGGAATTGGAGCATTACAAGATCCAATGTAATGAATGCAAAAAAAAAGTTCATACTTATTCATTTGTAATCATTAATAAGCAGTCTCCCAATAACTCCCAAATCAACATTACTTTCTGGTCCCTTGTAATGTTCATTGAATACAAAACAGTGTGTGCACCTCATCTACCTTCTCTATGTTTACATAGAGGCAAGGCTTTACATTAACTGTAGCTAAATTGTGTTTTGTTTATTGCCAACATAACTTTAGCCGAGTGAGGTTTCCTAAAATTCTTCAGCATTACATAATTTCTGTGTAGTTTGTAAATTGTTGGGCTATTTAGACATGTATCTTTGTCAGATGGTAAACAAAATAATAATAATAAAAAATGAAACATGTACTAAGACAACAACATACCATATATTCAAAAAGTACTATCCAATTCTAGCTTAACAATTGGCCAGTAGTCACATTTGAGAAGAACCATCCAGTGGCCAGTGTTGAAGGAGTTGCTTTGGAGTTAGAAATCTTTTAGATTTCTTTCAGACCTTCTCAAAAGACAGTTACAGTCAGAGAAGAAAAGAGGAAATATCAAACAAATTCATTTTAAAGACAACATGTCCCATTTGTGTTTCAAATTCTAAGAAAAATATACACAGCAAAACATATCCCACTGCAATCAACCAAGATTTATTTACAGTAACCTATACTGTCCTACACTGTACACTTTATTCCCTGAAGCAGGCATTTTACTATTGTGTTAATTTATTAAAATTAAACAATTAAAATATATATAGAGATAAATTCTAAATATTTGATCATACATTGTTTGCGTAATAACTCCCCACCTAAATGTTGTCATTGGTTTAAAAGTTCAACAACCTTCAAAATCAGAAGCAAAAGTAATTTGGGATTTTGTCAATTACAGTGGTGTAAAAAGGTTTGAACAGGAGATATTTTTTATGATGAATAAGCCACCAAAAATGAACACTTTGTCACTGCATTTCCTCAAAAGATTATATTAGCTTATTATTAGTTTTAGGAAAGGGGCATAAAGCAATTACTAGCCTGTATCATTAAGAGTTTCTGTGGAGAGCCATATCTTTGCTCCGTTCAGAAACTGTGTGATGGGAGTCCCGCGGTTGCTGCGGCGGCACAAGTTTCCCACTGGGGTAAAGGGAAAAGACGAGGAGAGGAAGTCTGGAAGTGTGGGAGGGTCGTCTGCAGAGGGAGCATTAAAATACATGTGCCTCTGCTCCGAGTGTGGCCTACAGGGACTGGGATCTGGGGTGACACTTGGGCCTTTATAATGCTTGAGCTGACACTTCAGCATCTCAATCTCATCAGCCAACTGGCAGAGCTTGTGGTATGTCGTTGCAGCGCCCCCTTTTGGAATGCAGGCTTCAGGAACCCATCGTAGAAAATAGAGCTTCCAGAGGGCGACGTGTGAAAGCAGTAACTGGGGAAGGAGCAGGCTCTGCTTGTCAAAAGGTTGAGAAAACCAGTCTCTGAAAAATCGCTCTGACGGGCTTTCGACTTCTTCTTTTACTTGTGAGAACTCCGATATAAAGGACACATGACGAGCCAGTGTTCCCTCTCCTTCTCTGAGTCCATTAGACACAGAAGCAGGACTTCCTTTTAGAGAGACACTGTATGCTTTCTGCAAAAGAAAAGACAGACTACATTAGAAAGAATAATTAATAATAGTCATAAAAATAGTTTATTCATGACACAATGGATTTCATAATAATTGTCAAAAAGAGTGGAAAAAACTAAGGTTATAGTATCACTTTTGTAAATGGCAGAAGCTCAACAAGACTTTTTACAAACCTTCGTGCGTCTGAAAGTTTTGACTTCCCTATTCTGAACATAAGCAGCCCTTTTGCCGACAAACATGGGGTTGTTGAAAAGGGTTTGTTCTTTGGCAGAAAACTGTTGCGACCATTCCCAAACTGGAGGGAAAAAAACACTCTGTTCTTCCCCTGGAGGGATGGCCTTTGTCTTGGCAAATTCCTACAAAAAAAAATAGAATTTTACAGTCGTAGCACTTAATGTTGAAGGTTCAGTCTATAAAGTATTACCGTTAAGTGGTGACTGCGCTGCAGACTTGAGTTAAAGAGGAATGTGCTGTGCAGTGGAATCCACATGCTGTCAGTTAACACAGTCAGGTAGGTCTCTGTAAACTCAAACTCAGCTGGATATTGGTTAATCATTTGCCAAACGCAGTCCAAGAAAAGCAGGAACAGTGGGCACTGGAAAGAGAGAACACAGAACACAAGACATTATTTCACATAAAAAAAATAGAAACATGTTTATATTGAAATATACCTCTTCCTTGTCATTTCTCTTTAAGTGGTTGCATCGGTCCAAAAAACGATGTCCAGCCATCACCCATTCTTTTTGCACCAAGCTTTGAAAGCCTGAAAGTGTGCGATAATGAGGGTCCAGCATGAGCTGCACCAGAGAGGACACCGCACAGTTCAAGTCTCGGTCTTCTTCCTCTATAAAAACAGAA
>JAADKR020000016.1:10254461-10282067 GCA_011763505.2 Lythrypnus dalli
AAGCAGAAAAGGATCAAACTTTCAGCAACTACAATAACTGATCTGACCGTGGATGTATAAATGGCAGTTCTTTAACCTGCAGAAAAGGCAATAGTGCAGATCTTCATGAACAAAGAAACAAAAGAGTTGACAGAGGGGTGAAAGGAGGTAAACGACTGCAGACACAGAACACCGTGAACATCCAGACAAGCAGCCAAGACAAGACATCCATTCATTCACAGAAACCAGAAAACATCCTAACGCAAAGGCAGCACAAGTGGGTTACATCCAACTTCTATTGTTCGTCTAAAAATAGGGAACACCGCTGTGCTTTGTGTCATTTAGGTCCAAGTGCACTCAACAAAAGGTAGAGAATGTGTCCTCATCTCCACAGACATAATGTGGTGAATACCAAAACCCAACAATGCACCAGGAGCACTCACCCTCTGCAGCCACCGCGCACCGGACCACGAGCCACAGCATCCCCGCAGACAGCAGCCACTTCCCGGGCATCTCCACAGCTCCGAGCCTGCCTCTCCTCCCAGAGCATCCTCCTCCTCCGCCTCCAGCTCCACATCCGCGGGACTCTCCTCCTCCTCTCCTCCTCCTCACACCGGGAGCCATGTCCAGCGCGTGCACTGATGAACTTTGGCCCGTGGATAACGCATTGGATCCGGGATGCAGGATGCAGGATGGAGGAGCAGGAGGCAGGGGTCTTGGTCGTGTCCACAAGCGCAAAAGGGGGGCTCCCGAAACCTGAAGAATGCACCCCCTTTTCTCCTCAGTGCTCCTCTCCTCCACTAGATCCACCCGATCCACTCGATCCACCCATCAGATCCGCGCGTGGTGCAGGGCGGCGCGCACACTTTGTCACCAGCTTTTACATGGACATCCCCTCCTGCTGCACCTGCCTCACTCTCCGGGTCTGGACGCTGGAGTGGACTCAGGAGGTGTCCCCGGGGCTGGAGGACGTCTGTCTCCGCGGTGTCTCTCCCGTGTCTCTGGTCACGTGACGCTGCCAGAGGTTCCTCGCGGACGTGTCCTGACGTCCGCTTGCAGAAATAGGCAAATGAGCAGCTGCTGTTAATTGCAACAAAGTGGAGCCCGGGCAGAAGCGCGCCCTCTGCTGGTCTGTGGAGGAAACTGGAGCCGTCTTTGGGTTATTGTGTAAACTGTAAACAAGAGGGAGAGCAGTGTAGTTCATCTTTTAAGGCTAAATGGCTTGTACAATGTTGACATTAGACATCCTTCTTTCTCGGATGTGACATATGGCTTTGTTTGCATTTTGCTGTCAGCTCTGTCTACAGCTACAACCTGCAGTGTCGTACTCCGTCCACTAGATGACGGTAAAGACCAGATAGAGGTGTATGCATTGCAGTTATATTAAATTAACAGGGCAGCTCCAGGTTTGTCCAAGTGGAATTTAAGACTTTTTAAATGCCCTCACAGTGAAATTTAACGCCACTTTTGCAGACCATTTGCAGGCCAATTATTTTACTGAAAATGTAAATGTAATTGAATCAAATGATAATGGAGATAAAATAAGCTCCTTGTGAAAATAGGTTTAGAAAAAGCAAAAATAATTGATCAAACACTTCAGTTCTTCAGAGGGATGAATTTATATGTGCTTTCCACAACTTTCAGGGTCACTTTAAAGGGTCACTGTTGCAGAAATGCCAAAAAACTGCAAAGCTGCAACATCACTGAATTGATACAAATTCTTTATAATTAAATGCACAGCATTACTTTCCTAAATGTCTGACTTTGCAATATAGTGAAGCAGGAATTATAAAAATGTTATTCCATTACTAGAAAAACAGTTATGGGGCCTATATGTCTATAAACCTATACACCATATTTTTGGAGTTAAGAATAAAATGTTTTTATTTTTGCAGATTGTCCTGGTGACTGGTTTTGAGCAGGGCCTTGTTCAATAAAACAGAAAATTATTGTTACCTTGGATCAGGGACTCCCAACTCCCAGCCTGCGACCCCTAAATCTTAAAAAAAAAAAAAAAAACCTCATGTACAATATCATTAGCATTTTTTATCATTTCAGATGCAAAACATTCAAAATCTGGTTGATTAATGTTTGTTTTGAAAGTATTTTTTGTTATTAAGTTCAATTTAACTAAAATGATTTAGTTAAATTGAACTGCTTTCAATCAAAAATACATCAAAATTAATCCTACAAATTAAAAAGAAAGAAATCTTGAAATCACCCCACGACCCCCACTTTGGGAACCCCTGCCTTAGATAATGAGAACCATGTATTAGAAACTCTATTGATTAAAACCACTGGAGTATGACTAATTGTAAATTACATGCTTAATACACATCTCACAAAACACTGAACAGACAGAAACAGAAATATTTGCATCAACAGATTTTTTTTTAATTCAAAGTGGATTTTAACAATAATACACCATAAAGTCTTATTTTGACACTCACCAAAAGAGTCACCTGGAAAACCCGCTTAATGTGACAAAGTAGAGAAGGCTTGGTCACACCTAAATCACTGAGAACTAGAGGAAACACTATCGCAAACTGTAGACATCACATCCATTGAGTTAGTTTTCCCAGTCGTCATAATGTAAATATTGCACAGTGCAATTGCTACATGGCAAACTAGTGTAGCACAAAATAAAAGCTAATGGAACAAAAACGGAACAGAAAGCCACAGAGATCTACATTTAAAACAGTAACAGGTTGGTTTATAATCAAGTCTATTGTAGAGCAGTCGAAAATAACTCTATAACTTGCAGTGTGAGTTAACTCTGAATTCAATACAAATCACCACAAAATAAAACCCATTACACTAAAATGAAACACAGTAGCATTTACCGATACCGCCCTGAATTAAACATGTGAACATGGAACATCGAAGCAGAAAAGAAACAATTTCATTTCATTCAACAAAAGTGAGAATAAAGTTTTATCTGTTAAATGTTATGTGTCTTGTAAAGTCCACAAGCCGAGAATCTCAACTTGCATGAATTTTACTTTACCAAACAATGTGTATTTCCAAATCTATCCCTCATGGAAGAGACTTGAAATACTGTTTTTTTACTGTTATTTTTCTCCTATATATAGATTCAGCAAATATAACTCATGCAAGTGCAGAGATCCTTGGATTATTCCTTTGCCTGAATGACTGTGGGACACACAAATGCAGGTTTATATCAGTGTGCTGCTGCTGGTGAGTACATTTGGACTAATACATGCTTTAGAATTGGACATTTCCAGACACTAATGCATTCAGAACATTCCGTGTCCACATCTGTTTTAGTTCCAGATCAGATCAGTGTGAAATACAGCACTTTCGATCAGTGCAGCCTCGTGTTTCTGTCAGTGCTGTGGTGCTGAAATGAAAGTGACCAAAACGTGACAAGCAGGTAAAAGAAGAGAATACAGGTCATTTAAGAACACTTGGTGGTGCAATGACTGCACAAAAGTATTGCATCGGTTTAGCCAAAGAGACTACAGAGTGCCATATCATTCTGGTTTGTGTTCAAAGGTTTCAGTGGCAGCGGTTTTTTAGAGAATAATACCTCATGTTGACAAGCTAATAACGAGGAGGAGGACGCCTTTACAACATCAACCACTTTTGCTCGGTTGGAAAAAAGAAATTCTGCAATTTAACAACAATTAAGTTACGGTCACAAATTCTTGTCTTCTTATTCTCAAGGCACAAACACAGTGCTGCTCACACTGTCCATTTCAGTGAGGACCCACTGGCCACGATTCTTGCATTTGATATGAAACACTCATAAAGGGGAGAGCAGAAGAAAACAAGGCCGTTTAAAAGCAAAAAAGAACCAAAATGGCATAACATTAAACAGATAAAAAATCTTTGCTAGAGTCAATTGAACGGTAAAACATTAAAAGACTGGTCAATATCTTCAGTCTGACTGCTTTTATGAGCGCTTAATGGTGAGTGTTTAAGAAAAACAAAGATACAGACTTGTTCTCTTTATCCAAAGGGAGATTTTCTGGCATATCACAGCACTCAGGTACCATTTAGAAAAGGAGCACTGACATGCTACACAAACAAACAAAAAGTTAAACCAATCCTGCAAGCTATAGCTTTAGATGTTTACAAAACGGCATTATGAAAACGTACAAAAATTAAGTTACATCGATACATTTTATAAGCAGTGATGAGCCCGAAAGGTTAATAAGGATAAAATACTGATGCAAAAACACACACCCCAAGGAACAACGAACGCAACTAATGCTCATCATTAGCGATACAGTAGTTACAATGACATTCCAAATAAGAACACAGAACACAAAATCAAACCACTTCTATTTCAGATAATTAGGGACCTATACAAAAAGAGCAACGCTAGGTTTAAACTCAGAAATCTCCTAATTTCACAGCTATCGAAGTGGCAATTATCATATAGCAGCTTATCTATCATACATTCAAGAAAGAAATGATACGACTTATTATTTGCCCAATAAGCTAGACAACACTTCTGCCATTTTTAAATAAAGTTTTTGTTTCTTTTTATATACCCCATTGTACAATACAGTATAACTGAGGTCTATGCAAACAAAGTAGCTACCTTGCTTCAGGAAATGAATTACAGTCTTTGGTGCTGCACAAGCAACTTCATTTGAAAGTAAAGACGACACATTACGCACAAAATTAGCCAACTGAACAAAAACACACACAGCATATTTACATATATATAAGACAGATGGATGAAGCCACCATTATGTGTATATATATGTATATATACTCCCTGACGGAATGTTGGAAAAGAAGCAGTCGACACCAATAAGCTTTAAGCATTTAAAAGATATTATCATGTAAAGGGAAGGTTAACTTTGTCACACATGCATAAATGAGAGAATTGCACACAATTAACTCACATTTTATCAAGCATCTTGTACTTTATAGCCTAGCTCTATAATATATGTTCATATACGTGTCTATATGAAATACTGCATGGTTTGCTCAGGCTTACAATTTTCCATACGGTGAATTAATTTGCATGTTTCCTTATCTAATCAAAGCCATGCCCACCACACTCTAAACATCTATGAAACAAAGTGAACACTCAGAACCAAATATGAAGACAAAAATTAAACTCAATTTAGATTGTATTGCGGTTTCATCAAACAGTACAAATACTGTTAGTAATATGAGTTCCACTAAATATAAAGTGATTATCAAATATTAATCAATACTCAGTACTTGCACTTATACACTAGTTCATTCAGGATGGAACCTAAAACAATTCTAATGAAGGAGCAAGCATTTGCAACAGCAAAGCATGCCGTTCTTCTGGAGGAAACAAAGTAAGTTACTACACAAGAAAATACACCAACTCCAACTAAAAGCACCGCCTTCGCGATGCCTCACATCCATGCAAGCTATGCATGGACATATACATGTGCATATATATATACTCACACATAGGGTGCATTGAGTGATTGATTATTTCAAGTGCTGCAGTCCAGTACATTAATATTCGTGTTATAGTCATATATAAGAACATTAACATCCTCAAATATGTAAGGCACTATGGCTGGGGACAGTTTACAATGCAGCGAGTCTTGTAACACAAACAGAGCGGCGTCTATGCATCTTCCGTTTACATTTTTGCTCATGCAAGACCACATGCAGCGTGAGAAGAACCCTATTTAAATTGGTTAACTGACTTGACATCGCTAACACCAAAAGACACCAAGAAAGTACAAATACTTTGAACGCAGTTCAACATACACCGTGGACAACATGTGCATTTCTTATCTAGAGCTAAAGACTGGGATGGCTTTACAAATATGGATGTGTCTTGCACACGTAAGAAGGCAATATAGAAAAATAGCTGGGATCAGGGGTGCAAAGTCTAACTATTTCACACCACCCCAAGTATTTACCTGTTTTGAGGAGTATTCATAGAAGATCAAATGCAAAGGTATATCAAATGTGCAAAACACATTAAGTGTGAGTTTTAATTCATTCATTCTTTCATTTAATCATCCATCCATTATTTCCTTCAGAATTTTTGCCAAAATCATCCACCATTGAAACGGTTTTAAAGCTTGAAGTTCAATTGCAACCAAGTCTGCATGATTCAAAAAATAGCTCACTTTCTTTGTGGTTGTGCCATGGTTTTGTGGAGAAAACCATGTTTGTGTGGTTTATGGGTCGAGATATGCTCTGCTTGTGTAGCCCTATTGTGGTATGAAGGATACGGCCGAGCTCAGATGTAGGGGTACTGGTTTATTTTGGTGGGGCTGAGGGGGAAACTGGCGTAAGCGGGCGAGGCGATGTAGGAGTGAGGGGGGAACAGAGGCTTGAACTGGCCCTGGGGGTGCAGGGTGGGTGAGGGCAGCAGCCGCGGGTTGAGTCCCACAGTGACCTGATGGACAATGCCTGCAGGATGGGGGAGGCCGTATGTGGGCTGGAGCACGGAGCGGGACGCCCCAGGAGAGGCCAGCAGGTGGGCCACGGGCGCAGCCGTAACCAGGGGCCCAGAGGGAGGGTAGGACAGCAGGGGGGGCTGGGAGTGAGGGTGGGTGCCAATGTGGGGGTGGGGGCCAGTGGTGTGGCTGGGGCTGCTGTGGGACAGGGTAAATGTATGCCCATGTATGGTGGGAGGAATAAAGGCCTGCGGTCTCCGGTGAGGAAAGTTGCCATTCCACTCTTGATGACATGAGCCAAAATGCTGAACCTGCGGAAAACAAAACTGTATGAGATCTGACAACAAGATTGTGGTTTCATTTGATTTTTCATTATAAAATAAAGTGGACAGTCTCATGGATCAGTGAGACATAATTTCATGGCATCTTTACTTTCTATCACAGTGGCCTTTATGATGCTCCAGGATCACTTGTTTTCTCTGGTGACGTACCTTCTCCATGGGAAAATTAACCAGACAATTTACAAATCAAATCATAGAGACCATTGGGACATAAAGTGAAGGTGCCATACTACCACCCAAAGCCCTAGGTTGCTAAAAGGTCAAATACTCACCAATATGAAGGTTTTTTTTTTTCAACATTTTTACCTATAATTTACCATTGGATAATATTTTTGTGATAATATTTGATTGTAAATTAAGAGCATTTATATCAAATCAAATATATGTAATACAGCAGAAAGCATTGATTAAAAAAGTACAGATAAAAGAAAACCCAGGATCAACAGTTTTTTTGACATATGAACTGCCCACCTGCCCGAAGCCAATGGGCTGCTGCTGTTGGCTCTGGAATGCAGGAGTTATTTTCTGCGGCCGGTTGAGAAGAGGCGTGGAGTGGTGATGCTGTCGCCCAGGAATGCCTCGCCCTCTGGACTGGGATGACGACTCTAAAATTATGACCAAGACCGTGTTACAGGAGACACAGGAAAACAGTCCCAGTTAACATGTCTGTGGGACCCTGAGCCAACTCCAGCATAAACAGCATCAAAATCTAAATAAATACAACTACAGCTCAATTTCAATAAACATTTTATGCACTACAGACCTCATGTCTGCGTTTTCAGACATGTTTGAAGTCTGCAGTTTTTAAATATAGTGCCATGTGCTGTTCCAATCTGATCTAAGGCATTATAAATAGACATGAATGATGGGAGAAATCTGAGCTTCTCTAGAGTCACAGCAAAAAAGCGGAGTAAGGCAGGGAAAATAGGTTTGAAGCGGAAGAATTCGACAAACCGCAATATCATGATTCTGCATGAATGTTCACTGAACATGTGTCTACATTTGCCATTTAAAAGCTACATTCAGGATTTGACACTTACAAAAACATATATACCATATCTACCAGGAACTTAGTTAAACAAAATATCTTCTTTATATGAAATTCTACCCTCTTTTGATTTTTTTCTGAAAGGTATTGCAATTTTAGTATGAGAGTTTGGGTCAGTGTGAGTGTGTATCTTTATCGCAGGTTACACATTGTCATTGTGTAACTCGATGCTTTTCACACTCAGAGAAAGACTGAAAAGTGATGATAGTGGCAGAGGGAAATGTTGACAGCAAACAAAAGCTCACACCAAGAGATCTCTGCAAATATGTCAGGCAGGTCAGCCATAATCACCTGTGAGAACCTCTGTGGCCTACTAACACAGGGTAATCCAGGGGCATGTGACCTACAGAGCAGACAGCAGCAGTGGTGACGACATCTGAGTTTACACGGCTCTCAGGGGAATTTCATACATTCATGCAAACTGTGCCACATAGAATCGATAAAAGAGGAGTTCTACATGATCTGTACCTGTGTGTGTGGATGTTTCACTGATGGAAGATGCGTTGTCGTTCTGTATTCTCATCGGCGGCACCACCACGGTTCGGACTTTGGGCTTGCTGGGTTCGGTTTCCGGGGCGACACAAGCGACACGCGGCTCACAGCTTTGGTTGGCGTCTGCGATGTAGCCTTCGTCGGGGAAGGGGCTGCTCGCCGGCCCAGAAGTGTCGGAGGTCGGGGTGCTGTCCACAGTGTCACAGCCGCTCTCCTGTTCATCCTCTGACATACTGTAAAGGATAATAAAAGGAGACGCGTTTTAGTCTCTCAATGAGTGTGTTTACATGCACTCAAATATCAAAACTCAAAACAGTTTCTTTAAACTCACCTGTTCGAATGTTTGCAGGGAGAAACACTGGACTGTGATGAGGAGCTCGTGCTGAGGGTGCTGTCTGGGCTGCTGAGAGAACAGACCCGCTCCATGTTGACTGTACTCTGACACGCCTCGCAGTCTGCGTTACCTCCACACCTGGTTTAACAAAAGAAGCAGCCTCTGTATAGACTATTTGCCGATTGAAAGAGTCAGGCAGCAGAGGGAGGAGTGTACTTACTCTCCCACAGAGTGCCTTTGTGTATGGTCCCCCTCGTCGCTGCTGATGCTGATGATGCTGACGGCTGGGCTCGCCTGGCGCTGCTCCTGGGAGGCTGGCAGCTCCTCACAGTCAGACTGCTCTTTACAGCAGTTGTCTTTATTGCCCTTCACCTGCTGTGGGTTCTGCTGCACTCCCACAGGACGCCCTTCATCCACACATCTGGACTGCTGCTCCTGCTCCTGCACCTCCTGGACATTCTTTGCTGTGTCGGCCATCTTTGGGGAATGGCATTCAATGTTTTGGATGTTTGTATTTTGGGGAACATTGCTGCCTCTGTGAAACAAATACAACCTTCACTGAATATTGAACATTCATTACAAAATCAGATCTTATGAAAGTTAGTCCAAACTGCATATATTTGTGTAAAAAGACAAATCCTTTGTTCTCACAGATGCACAGACAGACCACATAATGCAGCAGAGAAGGGCACATGAGAGAAATGCTATCTGCATTTACACTATTTAGCATTGTTTAGTTTCGCCTGTATTGTTTTGTTATGAATATTCTGAATAGAATCTTTGCAATTATTTTTTCCGAAAAAAAAAAGCGATGTTACAGAAAACCTCTTTCAAATAACCGAATATCACATTTGCAACACTTTAAAGAGCCTTAAAGTCATGCATGTGAGAATGTGCTTGTTACCTGTTAGCACAGGGCTTCGATCTTTTGTTGGTAGCAGGCTGAGGCCACACCACATGTGCGATGCCGATGTTGATTGGCTGGTGGGTGGACATGGTCATTTGGTTGGTTAAAAACGGCTGCGAGTGGGCAATCATGGAGCTGTAGTGGTTGCCATGGGGACGCACTTTTCTGAATCAAGAATAGAGAAAATAGTGAGCCAAAACCTTCAGCACAATTACAGACAAAATGGTCCCTGTCAGTGATCCCAAAGGACACAGATGACTCATCAGTCATTAATATTCTGAGGAGCATGCACACAATGGAGCAGCAGAGCCAGGGAGTGCATAACTAGACATGCAGCATCTTCGATCTGTGGAACATACTGACTAACTAATAAATACAGATCACTGCAAGCAAAAAACAAACAAGCACATAAAACACATTTGCTATTATATTCTTCTAAAACCAGGCGTATTTTCAATGAATTAATGAAAAGACACACGTCATGAACACAGACAGATAAACTCCTTTGACAGCTTACCCCCATTCTGCCAGTCTCTGAGAGCCGGCCACAGTGTCAGAGGGAGGAGGGACTGATGTCACCTGCTGCCATGTGGGCACCAGGAGCTGCTGAGCACGGTTCGACCAGGCCTGAGCAAGGATCCAAAAGATTATCAATAACGGTGGTTGGATCAGCCAAATCATATATAAAAACAATTATACTTGAGTAATGACTCCAGGTCGGATTTGTAAGGGCTGAATTGGAGGAGCCTGAGTACCAAGAGGCACAGGAGCTTCCAACCGGACAGGAAAACCTGCTGGTTTACCTGCGGCAAACAGGTCATTTTATTTATCTTATTTCTAAGAAGAAAACTGAGAATGCTAACAATCAGTAATGTTTAGAAAAAATACCTTGAATAGTTGATGGACATAGAATGAGAGCCTGTTGAAAGGAGTCATTACAACCAAACTGACTACTTCCTGTTTGGAGAGGAATTCCAGGATGTAAAACTGAAGGAGCAGATGGTGCCAGCCCCTAAAAACAGAAATGCAACAGAGAGAACAGATTTTGAATAATAGTTCTTTGCAAAGAGTCGAGAGCAATGTGTTTTGTGTTTAGTTCACAACAAAGCCTGTCAAAAGAAAATATATCCTGGTAGTTTTATGTAAACATATTAACATTACTGTGAGCAAACAGTCAGGTCTAAACCAAGGCTTTCTGAAAGCTATAAGTATAGTTCAAACACTTTTGAACTATACACAGAAGTCATGTTTCATACAGCAAACACAATTATGCAAAACGCACTGATCTTCTTTTTTGAGTCATGTATTATTAATAAACCCTCTTGATTATTCTGCTCCGGTGAGCGCACTGGCTTTTATGGACATCTCTAAAGCCAAAAAGGTCAGCGCCTTTTTCCTCCTCGGCAACAATGCCTCGAAACTGTTGCTATGACCCCAGAAACATGACGCGGTTGAGTTTCCATGACAGCAGAGGCAAGATGCAATAAGACAGGTAAATCAGAGTCCAGGAAAGCAATAAAGACGGCAATAAGGACACTCTCTGGACCGGCATACGAGAGCTGCGTGTGAATCTTACTTGTGCATGGACACTGCTCAGCTTGGGCCTGATGAAAGATGCTTTGTTTCTGTTCGGCAACTCATACGCACTGGGGCGAGGCCAGCATATGTCCATTATGTGAAAACATGACTTTACACTGCAACAAAAACAAACAGAGTCTCAAACATGACATATCAGTGACAGAACAGAACTACTTGCATAAGAAACTCACTGGTTGCTGTGGGGAAAGTCGAGCAGGTGTTGCATCGTTACAAAAGGGTGGCTCAGTGCTTCAGCCGGGACAATCCTTTCCTCAGCATCAATCGACAGCATCTTTTTTAGCAAGCTCACGAACTCTCGACGATCTGCCTTCTCTGCCAGCAAGTCACTACCTTCCATATTCATCACCAAGTTCACCTGAAAAAACAACAACATCAAGGTCAAATTTTCTGTTTTATAATCTAGCATAAGAAAAAGTGATCAATAGTGGCTTGTAGTAGCACTTACATGCGCTATGTCATCTAAACAGCTGAAGATGTACTTTCTGGCTTCCTTTGATTTCATTCCGGTCTCTGTCTCATGTTCTTCTGTGGACTATAGTGAAAAAAGGTCCATGTTAAAAAGGGTAAGGCTCATAACCTTTATTGATAATCATGAATGTGCACAGCTCCATGGTTTACCTTCAATCTCCATGCTGCATAAGGCGAGTCTGGCTCCTTGCAAAAGAACCGTGCTGTCTTTGTCCCCGTGTTCAGTAAGTGCTCTCCAGGCAAACCTTGTGTCTGTGAGATGTAACGGATCTGAAAATATAAAAAGAAAATTAACACTAATGCACTAATGATGCATAATTATGCTATCTGTGTAGACGTGGATTTTTCCCTTCCTGGTGTAAAAAATAGGGTTGTTCCGATACCAATACTGATACATTTTTGGCCATTTTTTTTTCAGGCCTTGCTGTTTTTAATTCACTTGCTGTAGTATCGGACTGATACAAGTTTCGGTCTCAGATGGTAAAAGATTGTATCGGAACAACACTAGTATAGGTATAGTACTATATCCCAAGACTATATTATGTTCAAGGTATTATACTACCTGCTTTAATGCCTCAGAGCAGTGCTATAGACTTTGATATTCTCACAGTAGTTACAAGAGAAGACCCGTGAGAAGAACCTTCTGGCATCAGGCTCACCAGACTGCAAATAACACTCAGCATTGTGCACAAAGGTATATTACAATTCTTTGCAATGCATGACCTTTGAAGACAGTATATTTTCTACATTACGACTACACCACATTAATATCAGTATTGATATAGTGAGCCGTCATTGACGTTTTATTGTAATCCTATATTTATGGATTTTCAGGTCTTTTTCAATTTTCTCATTGGCAGAGTCAGCAGTAGATCTACATCTTAAAGCCACTAAACACCTGTGATGGCAGTCGAGGGAGAAGAGACAGTTTTGCATAAAGCTGAAGGAGGATATAGTTGTGGAAAAAAAACATAGGCCACCTTTAAACAGATTTGGTGGATTGAGACATAATCTGTCCGTATACACTGGTCTTGACGACACAGAAACCAGAGCCTTAATGCAGGAGACCTCCGTGACCCGATGATCCCAGTAGGTCACAAGCTCTAGACAATGATTAGGTTAATGAGTTAAATTGGCTTAGAGTAAACAAGAACAAGGTGGAGCCAGGGCAGTCCCCAGTCCTGACTCCTCTCAGAGGAGTCCGACTTTTAAAACCAGCTTGATTACAGAGTCTGAAGAAGCCTCAGAGGCCAGAAAGACAAAATGTTCTCAACTTAAACAACACAGTTCAGTTGAACTTGAAAAACTCAGCAAAACACAATACCCCTCTTTATTTCTGAAGTAGGATAGCCCTCAGTCTGTTGCACAAAAATGATCTCTGTATCTCCTGCTTTATAACAAAGGAACATGACATAGAACAAATCTTTTTTTCACAGCTGTACATGGCTTTTGATAGAAATGCACAAGAAAATATGAAGTAAGAGAGAGGAAGTCATACCAAAATGAGATAAAAGAATGTAGTGCATTTCAGAATCAAACATGCCTGCACAGTTTCTAACATTAACCGTAAAATTATTATGGGAAATGTAGCTAAATGGGGCCATGCAAAGGAAGAAACAGAATTATAAATAGAATATGCTGCGTGTGATGAACCAGAGCTCCAGTAGAAAGAGAAGAAGAGAAGGGGAAGCTGTGAGACTGTCAGCTCAGATCACCCTGTGGCCCCTGGATGACACTCCACACCAACACAACCAGCTGCTGTGCCCTTTACCTCAGCCTGGCCACCGCATCACACACTATGGACACCACAACTTTCCACACAACTACTGCTGTCGTGCCATTGGATTTTTAGTTAATGACACAATATTTCTCCAATTGTTCATGTCAAAAGCAGATTTGGGACCTTCAGACAGGTCGTCACAGAAGCACATTATCACTATTAAACCAGTGCATCTACATCTGAAGTCATTGTCTAAATATAGCCAGATTCACACCCTCATTGCACCCTCAGCAGGACAATGTCAGGATAAAGTCAGGATTTTCCTCCAAAAACACTGAGATGGCCAGGATGATGTCCTGCTGAGGACGCATGTGTGAACTTGGCTATATTTAGACAATGGCTCTTCACTATGCAAACCTTATGTCCAAGGGGATCTCTTGTCCCCTGCCATTATCAAAATTGTCACGTTAGCACTTTGCCTAAAATTACATGCAGTACTAAAACACATTTGGTCTTCACAGGGGAATAGCACAAACTTCTTGTTTGGTACAAACAATCTTTTTAGGCCCAAGTCACTTGATGTTCTTGTATTATAAGTGTGTCAAAGCACACGCTGCAGACGGGGCACAATCTAAATGAGACTTGGTTGGCAGCCTCTGAGCAGATATTGCACCAGAGGCTGAGAAAGCCGCTCAGCATAAGCCCAGATCAGTCTGGTCCTGGAAGACAATGGCAAGGATCTAAAGGGAGTGGCAGACTACAGGCTGCTCTTAAAAATAAAATAAAAACATACTTGGTTGCAGTTCTGGTTTTGAAATTCAGTTCCATCATTTCACTCAACTGGGTAGAAAGTGTTTAATCATATTTTCTGATTTACGGCAGCTAAGGTGCAAAGATAGGGAATTTTTCGCATTAAAATGACATGTTTTAGTGGTTCACATACATCTGACCCGGAAAACTATGTAGGATTGAACAGACTGGCAACATCAAACACATTAGATCAGTGTTTTTCATTTGGTGCATCGAGACTCAAAAAGAATAATAATCTTCAGTGGGTCGTGAGCCTTTCCTCATTTCTTTCAATATATTCTTTCGATGGTAGAGCTGTTTTGGTAATGGCTTTAGCTTTATAGGCCTAACATCAACAAAAATCAAACAATGCATTCGATCACTTATCACTGCAATGGTGCGGTCAAAATAGCAGCTCTAGTACAAATGAATAAGCCAAGACTATGTGGTGAGAGTAAAATAAAAGTGATTAAGATTGATGGAGCAGCAGACATTACCTGATCATACTCCAGAGCACCGGGATACAGGGGCCAACCCAAGAACAGCTCAGCAATGACACAGCCCAGTGACCACATGTCTATGGCTTCACAAAACGGTAATCCCAAAATCACCTCTGGAGCCCTACAACAGAGACAGAGGAAAGACAATGTTAATGCGAGCAACAGGAGAAATGACATCCTGAAGTGAAAATAGTGTAGAACATCAGAGGCACATATTAATGAGTTGAACAATAAAAAGTCACATAAACATGTAAAAAAAACTGGATGGTCGGTAACTCTGGCCTCGTTTTACCAGCTCACTTGTGATTTAGTCTGATACAAACCAGGCTACAGTACTTCACAAATAGAGACACTTCAGATCTACACAGAGGTAATAAAACAAGATGCTATAGGGATGTTTTTGGTCACCATTTAATTTAGTCCAGCACAGTGTTTTAGAGCCATGGGTCAGTAGCTCAAACTATAGGTCAGCAGGTCAGCTGACCTAAAGACCCCCAGACAAAGAAGTCACATCTCTTTTCCTAAAAGGAAGAAATGTAGTCCCTACTTAAATGCTGTGACAACATGGTGGCTGAAACTGAAATCAATAACTTGCAATGCTATGTTACATTTAAAGGCCAGCGGTCAAGAGATACACAATTCATTGTTATTGAATGCTTGCTTATTATGTTATTATACGATACAAAAATAATACTTAATAAAAGTAGTATGAGCAATCCTGCACTTGCCTGTAAATAAAACCCGGTCTGATGGCAACATTACATACATCTTCTAAAATGGCCGACAGAGCGTAAAACAAATGCACATATTAGCGCAGAAGTCATCTGTGAGCAGCAGCAAAACCCAGGCATAAAAATATGTCAGCAATGTAACACTCGCCCTATTTATACCCATCAGGTTCTTGGAAAAGTCACCAGCACCAACAGAGTTCAATCATTACTAATGCAAACTAACAGCATCATTTACCAAATAAAGTAAATGCCGTGATTTAAAGTGCTCAGTCTTAATGCAGACCAAGAATCATCCTCACAGCTAATAGTTTTAAAAATATCTTGAACTCTACCTAATACCTAAAAATATATGACACACTAGTCTATGAAATTGGTCCTTCAGTAATTGTGGTCCCCTAATGAAAAACATACTTGGAGTTATGTTTTGTTAAGAGTAATCCCAGTTGTCCATTACTTTTTGACACACAAACCACTTTTGGGTTTCTACATTCATTAGAGAAGCAAAGTCAATAGCAGTTTGGTCGAATACAATTTACAAAAAAAAGCCTGATTACCTTTATTTATGTCAGTGAGAAAGGTGTTCTTGGTCACGCTTGTTACCCACTACCTCAATGATCAAAGGTGTTGCTCTAAAGCTTAAACTAACAACAGGCACCTCGAGTTTTAAGACCAATTAAAATGGTTTCACTTCTGTACGTGTGCAGCTCACATAATTCATCTCGAGTGCACTGCAACAGATTTTGGAGCATTTTCCCCAGTTTTACAGACATTCCATATAACAAAACAGAACATGTAAATGACCTATAATAAGGACTTTTCCCATTTTAAATCATAGGACAATTGTAAACTGCTAGTCACTGCTCAAAATCATTCCCAACTTTCCAATTATTCACGAAAATGAGTATAGAAGCATGTTTCACCTATTCCGGTGGGCAAAGCAAAAATTTAACACGATCCTTGCTTGCTAAGAGCTCTGCGATCAATAAAAATAGTTAATAGCACGAGCCGGACAGTGCAGTCTCTTTTATGTGCGCTATAGCAATATACTGCTATGGGGAAACTATTTTACTCCGCAAAAAATGCCTTAAAGAGCCTAAATAATGATAATTAATTAGATAACATTTACCATATGAAGAAAAATGTATGCTTAATAATGTCAGGGTCTGCTCACATGTTGCAGATTTCAAATGAAAAAAAGTGTAGGATGATTTTATGAACTTACATTTGTCAAACAGCTGATGGTAAAGATAGATGACCTTGACTGAGCGACTGAGAGCTCCCAAGTATTTGAAGCTGTCCCTTTCTCATTCTGGATGCCTATGTGCCTCAGTACCATCTATAGAAGTCAAGGCACTCTGGCCAATGTCCCCCAGAGCTATTTTAGGCAACCTTCACTGTCAGCCCTGGCAACGCTGCAGCACTTACTTTGCATACTCATGTCAGAGTGTCACCGGGAAAACTACCAAATATTACTCATGCAGAGACAAAAATCAACACAGGAGACATCAACGTGAATGATGATTATAGTAATAATGTAACTTTAGTACTGATAACTGAACAATGGCCTCAACTAAAGACTAATACTGAAGTAAAATACACTGGATGCCCTCACATGTCGTGTATATGAGACACTTTCACGTTCCATGTATCTAAATAAACCTGACAGGAGTGAAAGGGTTACAGCAGCTGCTCTAATCACTTCCTCTTCTGAAAATGTAAAGCACAGTGTGACCGGTTTATTTTGAGCAACTTCCTGCTAAAGGCCACACTGTACATTGACAACAATAATACAATGTTCCTCCAGTGGTAGACAAACACACGAGTTGAACATCATGAAATAATAAACACAAAACAGGCCTTTCATGTCACTATCCGCATTGAAAAAAATTCGAATAATGCATCAACACGTGCCACTCGCAATTTAGGGAAATCTGCTTTTCACTCATCACAAAGTACTACTGAAAATGTAAGATTCAATTATTTTTGATCTGGTGACAGTAGAATTCTAACTTAAACCCATGGGTTAATGCTAGACTGGTGCATGTCATCAGACAGCAAAGGTTGAGGAACCTAAACCACGTGCCTTTTGATTTGTAAACCAGATTTAGAAATATTGTGATAAAATCACAATAATAACATTCTTGTTCTGCTGAATGAGTTTCAGATGACAAATAATGCAGTACTGATATCGAAAAACGGTCAAATTGTGCATCACTCAAAATAAACTTAATACGTTTCAAAACCGTCAAACTCCCATGGAGATAAATGGTCCCAGCCCTCGAGTAAAATAATTACATCATATTCCAACAGAGTCAATTCCTAAGTGGAAGAAATGTCATAGTGGAGAACTGAGCTCACAATAATCAAGTCTGGCAATTCAGAGGCATCGGAGAAAACTCCCTGTTTTTCTCCACACTGAATATATACTAAATGTTCAGCCAGGAAAATTCAGGAAGAAAAAAAAAGTAAGGAGGCAACACATAGAATAATGAACCGAGGTCAGTGACTGACAGGTCTAAATATGAACAGTTTATCAAAAGAGGTTTAGGCTGAACGTGCCATTATCGCACTGCAAATGCATGACTTTCTCAGACAACGGTGGCCTACAGGTACAATTACTTTTATACGCTTTATTATTAATAACTTCAGGTGTAATCAATTCAATTCGATTATTCTTTAAACACTCATGGCTTCAGTGAGTTAGCCAAAATGACTAAATAAAAAATAAATAAATAAAAAGATAAAAATAACAGTCTAGTGGAATCTTTACTAAAGACATTCATATTTAGTCGACTGAACTGGCAATGACTGAATAAAACACAAGTTATAAACAGCAGAGTAGTAGCTGCAGTGTGTTATTACCTGTAGTAGCGGGACTGAAGGTAAGTGGAGCAGACTGCTTTGGACACATGACTGGCTGAGCCAAAGTCGATCACCTTCACCCTGTAGGGCTGTCTCACTGGGTCCACCAGCATTATGTTTTCAGGCTTCAGGTCTGCATGAATCAAACCCATGCTCTTCAGCTTTTTCAACGCAGTGGCCACCTGCTGCAGGACAGGTCGTATCACTTTCAGTGGCAGTGGGCTGAACTTGTTCACCTTGAGAAAGTCATACAGATTCTGCTCCAGCATCTCAAACACCAGACAAGTGTGGCTGCGGTGCTGGAAGCATTCAAAGGCCCGCACGAGGTTGTGTTCGTCTGCATTCTCTCCACTGAGACGTGCGAGGATGCCCACTTCAATCTGGCCCTGCCGTGCGTATGAAGGGTGGTTCTTAAGGATCTTCACAGCCACCACTTCACCTGTGCCCCTCTTCCAGCACTTGACCACCTGTCCAAAAGTGCCACGGCCCAGAAAATCCAGAACTTCATAAGTATTCTTCATGGAACACAGGACTTCATGCTGTACAACCTGATAGTCCCCATCTCCACCTGCTGTTGCACCTGCTGCATTTTGCTTGGAGGGCCCGCCTGTGGCCCCCGCAGTCGCAGTCACAGTCGTGTTCCCCACATTCGTCGTTTGCAACATTGCAGGCAACATGGACAGTTCCTCCACAATCTGCATGGTGCTCCCTTGGTTTTCCAGTTCTCCACTTTTACGTTTGAGCCCACATCGGTAAGAGCTATCTGCCAAGTTTAAACCTCCACAGTCCACTTCCTCTTCCTCCTCCGGACCTCCTCCTGCGCCCTCACCCCGTCCCCACCCTGCTGCCCCCACCGCTCCACCGCTGCACCCACTTGCTGCGTCTGTCTGCTGCTGCTGCTGCTGCTGCTGCTCCTGGCCCTCAGCGTGGCCTGCTCCTTCTCTTTTGTTGGGCTGGTGCCTGGGAACACCACGCACAACAACGGTCTGAACCAGGTACTTCTGTCCTCCACGCACTTTCACGCCAACTGAAATGTCTCGGTTCACAAACAGGGGGGCTTGTTTTGTTGAGTGTACAATACCAAGAGTTCTGTTATTCAGATAAGTCCATGGGTGTGCCCTCTCATGGTACACACAGCTGCTAGGCTCGACTTTAAGTTTCTTCACACAGCTAAAGGCACTTGTCTGGGTTTGATAAATGTGTGGTGGGTAAACCAAGACTTGTGAGGCCATACCTGTAAAAAGAAAATAAAAATATTATCTCAAAGAGAAGTACAGAGATATCAAACAACTTAATTTTGCTTTTCCAAGCACATTAGTGACACTTAAGTACAAGCTCCAGCAAGTTTACGGAGCAACAGCACAAGATCTCATGTGAAATGGTTCACAGAAACACATGGACAGTTTGAAAACATTAGAGATATTCGCAGAGAAATGAATTCTCGAAGGTTCGTCTGACCTTTCAGTGCCATTTCCATGCATCTTACTGCAGGTCTCCAAGCAACCGCCACAGAGAATACAACAGTCATCACCACATTTTGTGATTGGCCACATTGCTCAATGCGTGTGTGTTTAAGTCTGCAGGCAAAATAAACTGACGCACATAGGGTTTTTGACCCACATAAATTAAAGTCACTATAAATGTAGGACATGCAAGATGTAAGCAGATCAACTACCAATAAACAACTTCACACTATAATAAATGATTCCTACAGATCTATATTAAAACACTAGATAGGAAAAGCAAAGGTCCCAGGGCAAATGTGGTGGCATTTGCCATGGGACCTTGGGATCTTGTGATTGTGGTTTTCTTAATTCTAATTTAAACTGATATATAAACAGGGTCAAACAGGCCCCAACGCATTTCAGCTGAACAGGCCTTCATCAGTGGGGAGTGACATAAACTTTTTGTCCTCACTGATGAATGCCTGTTAGGCCTTTCTGCAGTTTGCATGTTCTCCCTGTGTCTGGATGGGATTCCTCTATGTGCTCCGGTTTCCCCCATCACCTCCAACACATGCACAACAGGAGAATCCTGCATCAGGTGATTCGGTGGTGATGGGTCTCTGGGCACCGCACTTAAATGCAAATTACTTAAAGTTTTGATGTACTTTCAACAATGTCACTGGTGAGAATTCAACTATTTCTTGCATTAGAAATGTACCGTAATACAATTTAAAATAAGACTGCATGATACAAATACGTTTACAATAATATGAATAATTTTAATCTGATTTTTTTACATAAACCATTTTGTTTTAAAGAATATTTTCTTCACGTGCTGTTAATTGTTTACATAAAACACTGTTTACAGCCAAGTCTGTGCATCAGACTGTAAGTACTATTTACATTACCACAAATGTGCGAGTGTGACAGCTGTCCGTGGCTGGTGTGAATTATGGAGACATGACATCACACAAAACACATTCCCTTCTGACTGACAACAACAAACACTAAGCACACTTTCTGAAGAGAAAGAGTACTCACAAAATAATTAACATAATAATAAACAACAACAACAACAAAACATGTATTCTTGAGCATTGTTGCTACCAAATCACTTTTCTGTATATATAGCTTTGGCCTATAGATCTGTGTCCACAAACATGGTTACTGGACACCAAAAATACATAATTGTAATTTGAAGTCTGAATATTTTTTATGGATCAAACGGAGACCTACTTAAAAAGTTCATCAAGAGTCAAAACATTCCATCATGCTCTTAGCAAAAATGTGAACCAATTTCGTTTATGTCAGATAAAGCGTAATCTATTCTCCCTGAAAATTAACATGCTAGCTACACTACAGCTGGGAAATATTTCCAACATTAAAAGCTATAAGCGCAATATTAGTAAAACATGGCAGCTGAAACCTCAACTATTAGCTAAATAACACAAGTCTATATCTGAAGTTAAACCTATAGCCAATTGTTCGCTAGCATGAAGTTTTAAGCTAGCCAAGTTTTTACTTTGTATTACGTCACAACTTCAACGAGCTTCATTGATACAGGACCCATATAAAGAAACATAAATTTGCTCAGGTGATGCTTCAACGCTTACCTTCACATAGGGTAACTATAGATATAATCCAGGGCTTCTCTGAACATGTTATGGACTCACAAATCCATAGCATGTACAGTTCGCCTGCATCGCTGCCATCTTGTCCGAGACGACAGGAAGGGAGAGCCCGCTCTCGTCAAAGCCACCATCTCCCTCATGATAAACATTAGGTTACTCCGTCATTTTGAGCTCCAGACCACACCACGCTGAGTCCAGGCCAGTATTTACAGTGTTCACGCGTGTTTAGGGTCGTGTAGGGCGCCGTCGTCCATCTCAATTAGCTTTGGCTTTAGCCCGTCTAGACGGCTCCGTGGCCCAGCAGCCTCTAACATGTCTCTTTTCCAGAGCAGCAACAGCGCGAGCGCAATGTTTGTGCGCTGACGTTATCCGCCAGGCCAGAGCAGTGGATCGTCGATATGCAGTGGGGCGGTTTTCTTTTTGTATTTTACATTTATTCAATCATTATACAAACAATGCACAGTGCAATGTTCTTATGCTCTTATAAATAGTTTTGTCTCTTTCCCCCGAGCAGACAGAGCGAGCGCAATGTTTGTGCGCTGACGGCATTGATCAGGCCAGAGCAGTCGATCATCTATATGTAGAGGGACATTTATTTTATTTTATATCTGATTTTATTTATGTATTTATTGTTTAACATTTCAGTACAAACAGTACACCGTGCAATGATCTTACAAATAGCTTTGTCTCATTTCCCCAGGCAGAAACACAGTTATATTTTGAAGGGACGCTAACGGAAACGCTACATTTAACAGGGCGGAAATTCAGGTAGACGCCATTTTGAAAACCAGTCATCATTGAAAAAGCTTGTGTGCCACTTGCCTTTTGACAAAAATAGTCTGGCTATCAAAAGCAATGCTGAAATTAAAATCGCTTTAAACAAAACGCTATCATTTGATCCTTTATGTGATTGACGTTACTTTTCTCACCCAGTTTACTTCCAGACATGACCAGCGAAGGAGCAGCCGACCAGGTAGTTACCCACCACGCACTGTGTCGCATGGCAAGCTAACAATACAACGATACATTTTATTTGTTTTATATCAAATGCCCCTTATTCCACCTAAGATGCAATAAAGTGACTATTGTAGGCGTTTTGACTGTGCGTGCAAAAGTTTAGTTGGTGATCATGCATTTTGCGATCGTGCCTTTCTGGGCCAAAGCGGCATAACGACAACAAGGAAAAAGGCTGAATGTAACTAGCCGTGTTCCTGCTACAGACATAGCATGATCCCAAACACAGTAGTTTTATATGCAAAAGAAGTCTAACCCTAGTATTACCCTGCAGTCTGTGCCATATTGCATCTCTCTCGAAATACTTTGCAGTGGTTTGATGAACAATAGGCAGTACTATTTTCTGGAGTTTAGCTCCAACTGTAGTAATGTAAACATATGTTAACCCTTGTGTGTCCTTCCCATAGGGGTAACTTTTCGAGGTTTTCTGTTTTGTTCCTCTTATATTTTACTTTATATTTATTTTTTTCTTGTAATTGTGGGGTATATCTTTCGTGTAACAAATTGCACTGATACTATTTTGTTGTGTGTATGTGTGAGAGTTAACTAGTGTTATCTGAAAATATCTGAAATGGCTTGGTATATGTTGTATTTCTTCTGCATTCTAGTTGGTTTAAAATGTCTTTGCATGTACAAAGCATTCATTTCAGTGCATCAAACATGTTTTATGTGTTGTGTCTCTAGGCTGCAGAGTATGTTCCAGAGAAGGTGAAGAAAGCGGAGAAGAAGTTGGAAGAAAATCCTTATGACCTTGACGCGTGGAGCATTCTGATTCGAGAAGCACAGGTTTAGTGACACAGAGTTGTATTCCTGGGGTTTAGCATCTTGGGGATGAGGGTGGGCTGAAAAGAGGGATAGTAAATTAATTGATTTAAATATTTGAGGAATTAACACAATTACAATGTATGTAATGTTAATGCACTTTCATTTCCTAGAATCAACCAATAGATAAAGCCCGGAAGACCTATGAGCGCCTAGTCACCCAGTTTCCAAGTTCAGGCAGATTCTGGAAACTTTTCATTGAAGCTGAGGTTTTTGTTTTAATATATTATTCTTATTATGAGTGCATGGCTGGGGAATGATATTATCAACAATGTGATTTTCACACAACCTTAATGAGTCATTTTTATTCACTGTTTCTAGTCAATCAGTTTTAAAGCCACAGTTCCTGTGCTTGGAACTGCCAAATAACAAGGGTTGTTCCGATACCATTACTGATGCCGAGTTTTATGCCGATCCAAAAAGTTTTCAGGTGTTGGCGAGTACCAAGACCCAATCCTGTCCGATTCCAAATTGTGTTTTTTGGTCTCTGTAGATACTAAAACATCAAATAATCATATTCGTGTTACCTTTTTAACTTTCACAGAGTCAACAGACTTTGTTTTTGGCATATTTATTATTTGTAGTTTTTATCCACTCGCTGTGGTATCGGACTGGTACTCGTATCGGTGACTACACAGAGCCCTAGTATCGATATTGCATCGAATGGGAAACATGGTATCGGAACAACACTACAAATAACACGTCCAAAAGTGTAAATAGAAATGTAAATTTAAAACACATTTAAAGAGGCTGCAGTGTAGATACCTTTTTACCATATCATATGTAGCATGGTTCCTCTAGAGTTGCAAAGGGGAATTTGGCCTATTTACCTTTTTAAACAGTCTTGCGGTTTTTTAATGGAGTATTTTCAGTATTTTCACATTAAGTGGGGTCATGTGCATTTGTTGCATGTTTGGTCTGCAACAGTATTAAAACTATTTTAATGGTATTGGAGTGCATTAGCCTTTTATTCACTTGTCGTGTCATTTATTGCCTCCTGTGTCATTTCTTTTGGGTAAACATATTTCTGTAGTGTGGCCTACTTTTTCATTCAGATTTTTTTTTCTTTAGAACACAGAAAAGCACTAATGTAGATTGTCACTGATTGGATTAGCAGTGCATGTTTACACGTCATTTCACATGCTACAGTCAGTATCAGTTCAACACATCAGGAACACATTTAAAGGCGTCAAAGACATTTCCAGTGCTTTTACTGCCCCCTAGACTCAGGTTGAAGTACTGCAGTATTGACACCACTGCTTCACACTTGAGTAGTTTATTTACGCACATACTTAGACACTAATGTGCCATGTCTTCATGATAAAGGATTGAAGATTTTTCAGGTAACACGTCAAATGTTTAATACACCTTTTGTCAATACAAAATTTACTTTTTTTCAGCCCACTTTGCTACTTTTTAACCAGCTGGTGCCAGTTTGTTTTGGCCCATCATATTAATTCTTTTATGAAGAGTATTTGTCCATAGATTTTTGGAGAGTTTTGACAACTCCATAATAAATGGAGAAAGAAAAGTAACCTTTTTTGTCCAGCCTAAAATAATTTCATCATTTAGTAAGCATGAGGTTATTAATGTCATGTTTCAGGGTTTTATAACTTTTTTTTTTCGACATGTTTTTGCCACGAGGGACGTCAGTTTTCTTGTTATTTTTCTTGTATCGGTTAAACTTGTCTTTCCGTGCACATTGACATGTGGTAAAGGAGGTGAGAAATTGAAAAGCAAGTTCTACCTTTTACTTTAGAATTTAAGATACAAGTTAACCAGACTACTTTGAAAATGTGTGTGACTTGCAGACCTCACATCACACTTGTGGAAGGAATTTCCCGAAATACCTGCTGGAAGTTAGAAATTTGGAGGATTTTTTCTTAAATAGTTGGAATTGTCCCATGTTATTTTTTGAAAGTCACTCTGAACAAATAAATGTGGACTTTTTTCATTGGGGATTTTCATTATAGGATCAGTTCTACTGCAGTCACTGTTAGAAGTCTAATTTCACCCAAGTGCATTATGTCCATTCTGCTCCGTTGTCTCCACGTCACAACTTTGTTCAATAGGAACATAAGATGCAAAGCAGATCTTTTGTTTGTAAACTGCAGAGTGCAGTCTGCAGTATAATTTTGAAGAAAATAAATCAATATTCCCTGAAGTAATCTCTCATTCTTGTGTGAAATTCACTTTGTTGATTCTGTGTGGACGAACAGTTGCATGAGTGCATGTAGCCTAATAGACATACACCGTCAATATAAGGTTATTAATGTAACATTGAATGTACACTCTCATTTGCAGATTAAGGCCAAAAATTATGACAAGGTCGAAAAGGTAAGTGAACACACATTCCACATTCATGGTACAATACGCTTAATTTTTACCTAATATCACACTCCCAAGTGACAAAAGACAAAAATCACAGCTGCACGACCTCACGATACCACAGCAATTATGACCAAAACTGCACACTCTCATATACATATCCCTTCATCTAAGATAATTAAACTTAATGGATTAGAGTAAAATGATATGGTGCAGAATTGCGTGTTCAATACAGAGCAGGAACTTTTCCAAGAATATATATGGATTATATATTATTGGAAGGGGATATTGGCAGAAAGAAAACGCCACAAAATCTAATGCACAGACTTGTCTTCCCTCCAGTTGTTTCAGAGGTGCCTAATGAAAGTATTGCACATTGACCTGTGGAAATGCTACCTCTCATATGTCAGAGAGACCAAAGGAAAACTGCCCAGCTACAAGTATGAAAAAACACTATTTACAAGTGTCACAGGTTTTATTTGCTCTGTTAAACTGAGTTCTCTGTGTCCCTCCAACAGAGAAAAGATGGCCCAGGCTTATGACTTTGCCCTCGATAAGATTGGCATGGAAATCATGTCATACCAGGTACACAATCCATCCAAATGATTTCTGGTTTGTTGTTTCTGATCTAAGCTGCACTGTTGACATGGGCTTTGTTTATTAGATCTGGGTGGACTACATTAACTTCCTCAAAGGAGTGTAAGTGCTGCTTTTGTGCCAGAAGAACTTGCTGACCAGCCTCGTCAATAACATCTATTTGTGTGCTTTGTTAGTGAGGCTGTTGGCTCGTATGCAGAGAATCAGCGCATCACAGCAGTCAGAAGGGTCTACCAGAGGGGGTGTGTCAACCCCATGATCAACATTGAGCAGCTCTGGAGAGACTATAGTAAATATGAAGAGGTAAGAGCACAATCATGCATTCTCTTTTCACGAGTATTGGCAAGAAAAACTGATTTAATTCTGTTTTTCCTGTATATAAAGGGAATCAATGTACATCTAGCTAAAAAGATGATAGAAGATCGAAGTAGAGACTACATGAATGCCAGGAGGGTGGCAAAGGTATGGCATAAAACATGTTTGTGTTGGCCAGGAATTACAATTACTTGTCTCTAAAGTAATGAGGGCATGCTGGTTTCTGTATAGGAATATGAGACTGTGATGAAGGGGCTGGACAGAAATGCCCCCTCAGTGCCTCCACAGAACTCCCCTCAAGAAGCCCAACAAGTGGAAATGTGGAAAAAATACATACAATGGGAAAAAAGCAACCCACTACGTACAGAGGACCAGACTCTCATCACAAAAAGAGGTGACAGTCAGCTTCTTCACTCAACAACAGTTCTATGATGTAACCAGTAGAGGGCAGAAGGGTCAGTATGTTTTCAAACTTACTTACCAGTGCTTCTGTGTTTTGCAGTCATGTTCGCCTATGAGCAGTGTCTTCTAGTGCTCGGTCATCATCCTGACATATGGTATGAAGCAGCACAGTACCTGGAGCAGTCCAGCAAACTGTTGGCAGAAAAGGGGGTAAGAGCTGGTCAAACAGAGACATTATTATTACATCCACTAATGAGTTTAGGAAAGAATACTATACATTATTAACATTATACAAACTCCCTCAGGACATGAATAACTCCAAGTTATTCAGTGATGAAGCAGCGAACATCTATGAACGCGCTATTGGCACTTTGCTGAAGAAGAACATGCTTCTATACTTTTCATTTGCTGACTATGAGGAGGTTTGTATCTGGATTGTGGTTTTGAATCTTGAATATTAAGACTTTAGTTAACATTGTGCATCATCCATGTTTTTGCAGAGTCGTATGAAGCATGAAAAGGTCCACGGGATCTATAACAAGCTGCTGGCCATCGAGGACATAGACCCGACTCTGGTATATATTCAGTACATGAAGTTTGCCAGAAGAGCAGAGGGCATAAAATCGGGTCGAACCATCTTTAAAAAAGCCAGGGAGGATACACGCACCCGTCACCATGTGTATGTGACTGCAGCACTGATGGAGTACTACTGTAGTAAAGTGAGCACAAACAAATCATTTAATGTGACATTTATATGTATGTATTACTATAATGCAATTTTCTGTGGCTTAAGGACAAATCTGTGGCCTTCAAGATTTTTGAACTCGGGTTGAAAAAGTATGGAGACATTCCCGAGTACATTCTTGCCTACATAGATTACCTCTCACATCTTAATGGTAAGTAAT
>JAADKR020000016.1:10938722-10951666 GCA_011763505.2 Lythrypnus dalli
AAAAAACATTAAAAATATTATTTACCATTTCAATTTATTACAAATGTAGAAATAAACAGCATTTTTAGTTACCAAGAGAGAAAAATTCTGCTGAAGTGCATTTAGTTTCTTAAAACAAGCTTGCAGATTTACACATCACGTTGAGGAAGAGGAGCGTGAATAAAACGACCTCATTCATGCACCAACACCAGTTTTAAAGAAACTAAAGGATCTTGATAACATTAATCAGAATAAATGAACTAAACAAGTGGAAAGGGGTTTAGTCTTTTCTTAGTGGAATTGTTTGCTCATCCACACCCTCTTTGGTGATGACACAAATTCGAAGAGCATCTCCAGTGTAGACATCTCTTTCTGCAGCTGAGATAAAGACATCTTTGACCAACTGAACTGCCTTCTCCTTCATCAGAGGAACATGCTGGACACCCTCCATGTTCTTGAAACCAATCTAAGAGACAAAAAAACAATTAAATCATTTTAACCAACAAAAGAAAAACAGAAATCGTTCAAATGGTACCTGGTTGTCAAGAAGTGGCTGTAACATCGCACTGGCTGATCCACCAGCTTTATAAGTGTCTCTCTGGTAAGATCCCACTGGGTCAAAGCTGTAGACTGCACCCTTTCCTGCAACATTACAATAAAATTACTTACAAAACCTAATTAATAATCAGTATGCATAGGTCAAAGAACTTTGTAGAGCTTTATATGGCAATGTCAGTGTCCCTTACCCTCTTCATCGAGTCCTCCAATGATGTTGTACACATAATAGGGGAAAAAACGCCTCCCGTACAGGATGGTTGACAACATCGCAGCAATGGCTCCACAAGTCATCATCTTGTTGTTGGAGTGTTTGTACATCTGAAAGGACAAAGGTTTGTTGCCAACATTTGATTTGGGGCTTAAGATGTGTGTGCTCTATAATTAAAGTCAGTGCCAAAACAGACAAACAAACCTTGAGCCGGGCATCAATGATTTTAGTCAGGGTCAAGCAGTCACCATGGAAACCACTGCAACCAATGACAGTCGTGTCGGTCCTGTAACGGAGAGAAGAGGAACAAATGCATGATGAGATAAACGCTTTTTGTTAAATGTTTGATGGATTCGGGTTTTCAGAGGTATCTTTGAACATACAGCTTGTAGCATTTTGGAGAGTCGCGGCTGTGGATTGAGTAGCCTTCACTAAGTCGTGTGTCTGAAGCGACGATGGCAAAGTCTTCCCCAGCCACAGCCAAAACAGTCCTGGAAAACACAAGCATTACATTTGTGAGATAAAATGATCCTCTTATTTGTGATAATTTTCCATTCCTTTGCTGAAAATAAACAAATGGGTGGAGGAATAATATTACTATTATTATTAATGATAATCATAAAGACGTAAAATCGTCTGAAGGCTCTTTGTCCCATCATACCTATGAACAATGTTGCCTTGCACCAGAAACAAGCATAGACTGTTTATTGATATACAGTCACTGGAAGTGAGGCAGATTTGACATTTGACAATTAGCTAGGCCCTACACCTGATATTTTTAAATACAATCAATGAAAGAGAGATATTCCTTTGTGTTTTATGCTTTTAAACTTTGTAATTACATTTTATTACCTTTGATTGTCAATTTGGCAGTAAATTTAATAATAAACAAAATAAATTAGATAAAACACAAAAGTGAAAGCGAAACATAAGTAATAACGCTTATTGTTGATGCGAAGCACAACAAATGGAACCAAACAATTAGATAGACGTCATTTTGAAAGCCAAAACGAGAACTACATTCGTGGTTTATCTGTTTCAATCCTAGGGACCGATAAACGCAAAAGAAAGCAGCTAGCTACTTAGCATGTTAGCCCAGCGCTTTCCTGGTCAATACACGGAAATAAACTCACCCTCCATTAAAAGTATAAGGAGAAAACCGGTGCTCCACTGGACCCGTGTAATGGTATTCTTTCATTTTTCCAGAGCCACCAAAAGAAAGAGAAGACAGCATTTTGTAAACAGTGTTTCTCTGTAGACAAACTCGCTGTATCACTGCAATATGGACACCGCTTCTTTTGCTGGAAGGAGCGCGCAGATCCGGCCAGGAGCGCCCCCCAGCGGCTTGGAAGGGAATATCACCTCTGCATGACTACATTGAGGGCATTTATTTATTTATACGTTTTTCTAATTTAAAAAAATCAATAGCCAAAAATCAAACTAGCATTACAATTGACTGTAAAAATTGAATGACATAAGCAGCAGAAATAATCACTAATAAAACAAAACAAAAAATATATAGAAATAAATTAATAAATACAGGCCCTTGCCCCAGCCCAACACAAATACCTCAAATGTGCTTTATATCCTCTTTATAACTCATATGTTTAACCCATCCAGGAAGTATATAATTAATTTCATCAAAGAAATAATACACTGAAAAAAAACACATTTAAGGCAAAAATTCAAACAAATTGGTTTTATGAATCAAGTGGTAACAAAAGGTCATACTTTTAATACATGGAGATCAAAGAATTACAATTTAAAAAGCAGTGCACAAAATATGATGTGGTCTGGTTCAGTTTGAGGAAACGAACAGAGGACTTGCTGAATTAAAGGCCTTATACCTGTTTTATGACAAACAATACAAGAGAAAGGTAAATTAAATTGTTAGCTGTGGTTGAAACACATTTTTAACATCCCAATTCTTCACAGGGATAATGAATAATTCACAGCTTCAGGGGTCACTTTTCTGGATCACATTTTTTTTTTAAATAATCGAAAACCCGCCCTCAACTTCATGACATTGACACAAATGCTTTCTTAACAGACACACAGGGATATTTTCAAAATTGTCTGTGTTTAGAATTTACTTAGATAGGACAAACACATGTTGTTTCATAACTAGAAAAATATCAGGTATATGGCCTTTAAATAACACAAATCTAATGCCCAAACTTGTGTTCTGCCACAAGGGGAGGAAAACAAATACACAGTGCACGTATCTG
Source organism: Lythrypnus dalli (assembly GCA_011763505.2). Taxonomy (NCBI): domain Eukaryota; kingdom Metazoa; phylum Chordata; class Actinopteri; order Gobiiformes; family Gobiidae; genus Lythrypnus; species Lythrypnus dalli. The sequence continues at coordinate 10,941,696 of JAADKR020000016.1, forward strand.
AACAATCCCTGATAACAAAGCTTATTTTAGGATTCATGATTGTTACAAAATTTGGTAAACTAAAACAAAGTAGGAAACTTCTATTCAGTGTGTATAAATATAGAAAAATTGTCAGAGCAATGCTCCTGCCGTCACTTTTGTGCTGACTTGGACTTTTTTGGCGTTTTGGCTCCGCCTTTCTTTTTCGGTGTGGAAAAATCTCGGTCACAAACTGCACACAACCACAGACCTGAAAAGAAAACAGAAACATAACAGTGTTAGGTGAGTGCTTCAGGGTCCTCGAAATGTGTAGTCTTGCAAAGGTGCTCTTCTAGGATGAGGCTGATAAAATAGAAAAAAGTGAGTTGCAGGAGTACATCCAAGCATGAAGGCAGTCAACCATTAAAAACCAGAGGCACTCAATGCAGAAAATACATACAAATCTTGATGGCTGACTGCCTTCATGCTTGGATATACTCCTGCAAGTTACTTTTTTCATTTAGGAAATTGAAGCTAAATTGAGTAATTTACTGACCAGTGGGTATGGAGTCCATTCCCACGCAGAAGGTGTGGTAGCCCCGGTCGCACTGGTCACAGAACATCATCTCGTCCTCATGGTGGGGCTGTTGGCACACGCTGCAGGTCTTGCACTCCATGCACTGCCAGTGGTAGGTTTGGATCACACTCACCAGGTCCGCACTCATGTCCAGGCAGGAGGGGTGACCTGTGGCCAGTGGTAGACGGGAACAGAGGCTCACACATAAGGGCAAATCATGCAGGTTACACATTTAATTTATTTTCTGTATAGCAAAATAAAGCTAGTAAACTGGTTATAAATAGAAAAAAATGCATGATATTACTGTATTTGTAAATTAAGTGATAGAAAATTAACAGAACTTACCACTGTTATCACATTGGGAACAGTGAATGAGCGCCTCTGGTTTTCCCTTCTTGTTCTCCTCCTTACCCTTCTGGCAAATGCCACATATAGCATTGGGAATGACCTTAGGCTGCAAGCAGAATAATGCTACAAATTGTGAAATGTGTCACTGGTTGCCGTGGTATCTGCACTACTGCCATGGCAAAACCTACTCGCTTTTCACCGGCTTTCAGTGAAAACAGGATTAGAATAAAGTCGCTCACGAAATCACACCTAACTACTCTAAGTATAAAAGCATGTTTTATTTAGAATATTCACAACACTTATTGAACAGGACAGACATCAGAGAAGAGTGCAAAAATGCTGAGGGACGATCAAAACTGTTTATCAAGGAAGCATTGAATTATCAATGCAACCTTGAAGAGCAAAAATTTAAAACTTGTAAAAACCTTATAAAATTTGTGTCAACTTTGAGGATTTACTGCAGCAACAGCAGACAAATATGTGATTCTGTAAATGTGAGTAAGTGTGTATAAAAACTTCTCAGTCTTAATGTCCCCAGCACACAGAAAATATAAAAGATATAAAAGCTTTGAGACACAGGACAATGGATGCAACAAGTCATGAGCACATTGAGAACAACAAACAAAGGGGAAAAGACAAAGCAGCAGGAAAAGAAAAACAGACTAGGGGTGGAGGTTTATAGAGACAATTAAAAACATTTAAAGTTCACGATTAATCTGCGCGCAGAAGTTCATCATTAAAAGAAATACGCACATAAGTCATGCTGATCTCAAACAGTCACAAAATAATAAAGACAATCTCTCTAAACTATCAATATATAATCAACATCAGCTCAAAATCTCAAACAAATTCTCTCTATTTTGATAGACACTATATAAATGTATAGAATTAATCTGGTTATTTGTTTCTTATTCAGCAGTAAGTTCATATGGTTCAAAAATTACTAATGTAAACAGAAAAGCATTTGTATTGACTGAACAAACAAGTATTACTTGAACTGATATACTATATAATGCTAACAGAGTACACAGAGTACCAAGCAGAAGATAGTAAAACATGGAAGATAAACAGCAATAAAAATTTGATGGAAATTGAAAAATTGTTTGTTTTGTCACCAAGTCTAATAAGAAAAACCAAGGACCACAGTTCAGACAACACTGCTGTATTTTTGCATACACCACATACAAGCGTCTTAACTGTTGCTTCAAACCCTATAAGTTTGTGCTACACATTTATGTGTAGGAATCCTAAACATTTTATATCTGTGCAACTGAACCAAAAACAATACTAAACATGTAGTCAGGTTCATGACATTTTAACTCTCAAAAAGTGACCTTATTTCACAAAATGCGGTGAGTTTAAATTGCTCAAAACTGAAAAATTAAGTTTTTGAAAATGTTCAATAAAATGTGTGTATGCATATATAGACCTCTACATATGCACATTTTGGTGAAGAGGCTTGCTGGGATCTCATTGAGGTTCGGGAGTTTGCAAGTCAGACTTTGTAGGATCGCGTCCCAATTAATAATTTGTCCTTTCACTATGTGAAAAAATATTATCCACTTTAAGCATTTTGGTCGTTGATGTCAAATGGTATTTCCCTATCGTACAAAGCAATGAATGAACAGCGTAATACCCCAAGTCATCGACTGAGATTTGCATGACATAAACAGTTTGTATGACTTTATTTCAGTCTCAACTTGCAGCCCAGTTTTCCTGTAGCCCAAAAGTGCCGTAGCCCACAGTAAAACATCCCGTCTCTCTCGAAAACCCAGCAGGCCATTAGTGTAATGTTGTTCTACTGCAACTGTGCAAACAATGAAATACTGCAGCGGCATGAAAGAGTTTGGGAACCCTTGGTAATTTTCATGACTTTCCTTTATAAATCATTGGTTGCCGAGATCAGGAATTTTAGTTAAATATATCATATGGCAGACAAACACTGATATTTGAGAAGTAAAATGACGTTTATAAGATTTACAAAAAGTGTGCAATAATTATTTAAACAAAATTAGGCAGGTGCCTATGTTTTACTGATTTGAATATCTTTAGCACTATTTTTTGGAACACAAGCTCATTGACCCTTGATAAAGAGTATATAAGTTCAATGTCAGCAGATTCTTGAGAACAATGTTCAAGAATCGTAGACAAATGTGGAGTTGTGCTGGGGCTGGATCTTTCAACAATACAAAGACCCTAAACAAAACGTATCATCTAAAAGGCAGACGGACAAGTACAGCGTTCTGAAATGGCCATCTCAGTATCATCTCAATATCTCAATATATTTAGGTGAAGTTTCTGATCCAAACAACCAACAATTTCTAAAAGAAAATCATGAAAATAATTAGGGGTGCCCATTTTTTTCACACCATGTATGTTAAAGTTTAACAGCACATCAAGTGGAGCAGATGGCAATAAACATGCACTCACACTTTGTTATATATATTTATATAAGTTTTTTCTTTTTAATACAACCACAAGTGGTCTATATATTTGCTATATAAAATTAGCAGCAAAAAGATTGCTTTTTTATTGTAAGCACTAAAACATAGAGGTACTTAAGTTATATTATAAACATTCAAAAGTAAAATTTAAATTTTGTGCTAAAACGTGAAAGTGCAGCAAAAAAGACTGTTCCATGAAATGTTATTGCTCACAGTCTTAAAGAAAATTATAGGTTTGAAAACACTGTACCCTCTGGGTGCAACATATTGTCCCACTTATCTTTGAGGAAGTACTGACAAAGTGAACGAGCTGCAGGAGAGTTAGAAAAAAAAGGGAGCATGTTGGTTCTATGGGGATGGTAGTGTGAGAAAGAGAGGGGTAGAAAAGTGCTGCTGTTGCTGTTGCTGGAGAAGAGTTCAGTTGTTTTTGTCCTCTACCTTGTAACCTCCTTTGTGGGAGGACGAATGCCGATGGCTGTCTTTGCCTTGAGTCCGCTCTTTGGTCCTGGGCTTCGGTCCAGCGCCCTCCTGGCTCTCCACGTCTGAAGTGTTGCCTGATGAACTGTCCTGAAAGGGGAAAATGTTCCAAAATGAAATGTTATGCTTTTACTCAAAAATACATGATAAAAACAACTTGAGAACAACAACAAGAACAAAACATGCGTCTTTATTTCTTACAGATGAGTTTTTTCTTCGGTCATCCTCTGCATCATCCGAGTCTGGTTCTGAATCGAGGGCAGGCAGATCTGGATCCAGAGGAGGCTCAAACAGAGCAGTGTTTAATGGAAGGTATCGCAGCTCATTGGGAGAATACCTGACAGAAATCAAGATGACTTTAGAGAGCTGGAGTTGAGCAAATACAAGGATTTAAATTCTTATATAAAGTCAACCTTTTGTAGTACTCCTGGAACTGTCCAGGGATGAGAGCCACAGGATAGGGGCCAGTCCTGCTTAGATCTGGAGCCAGAACTTTGAATCTGCCTTGAGGAACCTGTATAATCTATAATAAACAGAACATCTTTTAGAGAAATTGCATATGCATTGCAACACATCACCACCACATCACTAAGAACATACATGTGTCTGCAGGTCAAAATAAGCTCTTCTTTCCTCCATTCGTTCACGATTGAAGTTACTGTTGAACTCTGCAGCTTTTTTTGCAGCCTTCTTAATATACTCTGGAACTTTGCTGGCCTCCACTTTCTGAGGACTCTGCGGCTGCATTTGCTATGAAAAGAAAAATGGAGATTTACACATATAAAATTAAAGTTAAAAATCAGTTTATATTTAATATTAAGTTCTACTTACAGAGTACTCTTTAGCAATTCTTTGACGTTCACGTTCTTGCAGTATAACAGAGTATTCTGAGTGTTTAGCTGGATATTCTTTAATCATCATATCAATAACTTCATCACTCCGCAAAGCTGTTAGACCTGATGAAAAAAAGGTGAATTCCTTGCATACTAATTGATAACATTGAACAAATTTGTGTGAAAGTGGAAAGTTCTTACCAAGTGTACACTGTGTCTCTGTGATAACGTTTTGTTCACGCAAATACAGCTTTTCTTTGTGGGAAAGATCTCTTCTCTCCATATCTAAAATAAGAAAAGCAACACACAAAAAACATTTAGAAAAGACAACTGTCTCAAATATAACTATGATCAAGTACAACAAAGATTAAGTTGCACATACCAGGGTACTTTCTTTTGAAGGATGTGACTCCCAAGTACTCGCTGACCTGTTCCTGCAGCATGTAGTACTCCCCAGTGTCATCTGGAGGCCACTTGTATTCTGTCAAATTTTCAGCTGGGAAGCTGCAAGCAAATACAAATTAAAACTAAATAAAAATTGGAAATTTCAATTTTCACATTTCAATTTCAATTCCGGCAATAATTTCTATGAAAGAAAGAGCAGTGTGACTAACCCTAGCTCTTGAAAGGAGGTGTCGCAGCTGCGTGAACTGTCTCCAGATCCCATCCTCCGTCTTTTGGGGATCTGGCTTCCATCATTGGACACTTCTTCAAGAACATCCTCCTAAAAAACAAACAAATAAACACAATGTGTAAACAATCTGTACACTTCTATTTGTGAAACACTTGTGGTTAAATCCAAAAATACGCCTAAATATCTACATTTGGATTACAAATAATATGAAATGATCATGGCGAAACAGATTGTTTTAAAATCCACATGAAACGCTCGGTATTGTAAAACAATGGGATGTGCTAATGATGCTAGCCCTATTGCTCCCAAATACATCATTATCCCTCTAAACAAAACTTAAAAACCACGTAAAGCATCCGTGGTGTGCAAACTCTCTATACCTTTACAGACTGTGCTCCCGGGGTGGCAGGGTTGCTTTCGCAGGTCGGGTTGATGGGTAGTATAGCTGCCATTACAAAAAACAAAACAAAACCTGCTGCTAATGCTAATGCTATTGCTAAGTTAGCGTTAGCAGCAACAGCAGCAGCAAAAACCCATTGAGCCGCGCGAGCACAGTGGGGGTTGCCAGATCCGCGTTGCCAGATCCGTTCTCGGTATCGTTTCCGCCATAGCAAACATAGAAACGTCTAGCCACTAAACATTATCTTATAATTCAAATTAATTTTAACGACACGTAAATGAAAAATATACAATGTACATTTTGTGACGTTACAAAATATTATTTTATATCAATATAAAAATAATATCGGTAATTGAAAATCTAACATTTATAAATAATACAAATGAATAAATGTGCTTCAGTAAAATATTACGTTAAAAATAAAATAAAATTGAGCAACCTCAATTTACTCATCACTTTTTATTTTGAAACGGAGCCATTTCTGCCGGAAATCGCAGGGAAATCAGCTGGAAATCCACGGAAATCATCAGCAAGACTGTTTTGGTGTCAACTTGGGTCGCTGTACTCGTCTGTCATCCTCTCGTTTTTTATTGCATCTCGTTCTCTAAAGGCACCGTGGGCATGTCGGAATCGTATGGTAAGAATGCACAATAATGGTCGACTTTAGTGACATCTTTCTGCGCCTGAATAAGTCAGGTGTGTTGCAAAGGGTTTCGCTTCCCATCGCAGATCAATAGCACTGAGGCTAGCCATCGTTTCTAGCTTCAAGGAGCCTTTAGGGGATATGCAATTGCCTCAGAACGAAATGCACAATGTAATTGCTTTTCTGTAAAAAACAAGAAGCACCGAGTTGATGCTGATCTGCCAATAGTCCTTGCTTGCAGCTCTTTTATTATTTCCAAGATGCAGCAACGCCCATCTAAGCATTTTTACACTGTTGTTCTTTAGACAGCTGTGCCTTGCTTTGTTTTTCTTGTTTGTGGAAAGAAAACGTGTTTCTTTTTCAGATTTCCTCTTTAAATTTCTGGTGATTGGCAACGCTGGCACTGGCAAGTCATGTCTATTGCACCAGTTCATAGAGAAAAGATGTAAGTGTATTAAGTTACATACACATACTATGTTAAATGACACATGTATGGATGATTTGTTTTGTTTCACTTAAATTAGGACATTTGTCACTAAGAATGTAATGTTTTGTAGTTAAGGATGAGTCTAACCACACCATTGGAGTGGAGTTTGGCTCAAAGATCATCAGTGTGGTCAATAAAATGGTCAAATTGCAGATTTGGGACACAGCAGGTCAAGAGAGGTTTAGGTAAGTCATTTTGATTTTATTTTCAATTTATACAACATCTCAACTTCATTGAAATTGGGGTTTGTAAATAAATTATGCTTTCAGGTCAGTGACCAGAAGTTACTACAGGGGAGCAGCTGGAGCCTTGTTGGTTTATGATATTACCAGGTAACTCAGTCAACAACAACAGGCATGGAGATTATGTAAGCAGTCACTATTTGTGACCTTGATATTTTTCTTCTGCAGTCGGGAAACCTACAACGCTCTGACCACATGGCTCAGTGATGCCAGGATGCTGGCCAGTCAGAACATTGTCATCATACTCTGTGGAAACAAGAAAGACTTGGATGCTGACAGGGAGGTCACATTTTTGGAGGCATCTCGATTTGCACAGGAAAATGGTACATTTTTGTTGATAATTCATTAATAATAATAATTCAGTTATTTTATTTTAATTATGTATATTTCAGAGCTGATGTTCCTGGAAACCAGTGCCCTGACCGGAGAGAACGTCGAAGAAGCCTTTGTCCAGTGTGCTCGGAAAATCCTCAACAAAATTGAATCAGGTAACGGTTAAATACAGCACAGATATACAGTTCAGCAGGTGCACGCTGTTGTTGTGTCCTTGAGCAAGACATTTCACTAACCTTGCCTCCAATGTCTGTGTACACTGGTGTAGGAGTGAGAGTGTGAATGGGTGCGTGGGTGCTTGATGTATAAGCACTTTGAGTGCATGGAAAAGTGTTCCATAAATTGAGACCAATTACTTATAGTAGTTGTCTTGTGAGCCTAAATGCTAAATGCACATTTTAAACATTCCTAACAGAATGTGCACGTTGAACCACAAATGCCCTGATTTTGTCATTTACACCTGTCCCGTCCCAAGGGGAGCTGGACCCAGAGAGGATGGGCTCAGGGATACAGTACGGGGATGCTGCATTACGGCAGCTGCGTTCGCCGCGACGAGCTCAGCCTCAGGGCTCTCAGGACTGTGGCTGCTAGTGAGAACGCCATCACTTTTACGCTGACAAGGTAAGATCATTCTGGCTCGCTGTGATCACTTTACTGAGGTATTAAAATGGCTGTATTTCCAGTGTCTTGGCAACAGCTCTGTGATGACCAGAGGAAGAACCTCCCTGTGGCCTCAGAGCCCAGGATTACGCTCTGCAAGTGACTGCTCATTGACTTTTGAACTTCACCCTTCGCATGGTTTCTTCAAAACCCTCTTCTCATTTGAATGGCAGAGAGAACTTCAGTCACATCCTGGATGGACCATTTTTCAGGTATAACGGAGTAACTATTGACCATCACCAAACCTGCAAACACAAGTGGATACAAACCCTAAAGTTTCTATGTAGGGGACAATTTACTGACAATTCTATAGTGTCTATTGAGGATGTAATACATAGCAACATAGATCATAACATCCTGTATACATAAAATTATAACTTTTTTATTGATAATATGTTACTGTATGAAGGTTTATGAACTGTTACAAGGACCTAGTTTTATCACTTTCACTTTAAGTCCATTTCTGTTTTTGTCACTCCAAATCCCCTACAGGTCACATGCTAGACCCGTATTTACAGGAACAGCAACACTCTCATGTCCACAAGTTACAGACATTTCCAGGTCTTTTGTACACTTTGTTGTTGCAGCCCTCATTGTTCCTGTTTTTACAAAAAATCTTGCATCCACTCCCACTGCATTGTACTGTACTGTAATTCTGTATAAAGCATGTTTTTTCAGAATAGTATTTCATAATGAAAAACATATATCTATATCTTAGAGTAAGTCATATCCTGCATTTTCATGGCCCAATGCCCAATTACATTGCATTCATTGTGATAAACTGAATATGAATGTGTTGTCAGCAGAATGCAATACATTATTTAAAAAAAATCTCATATTTCATTAAAATAATAACCACATGGTGTCAGTTCCATGTGAAACATATGATTTTTGGGTCCAGCATTTCATAAGTTGTTTGATTAATAGTGGCAAATTTGGACTGACACCTTTTATTTAAATAGTTTAAGGGTCTAAATGAAAGTGTGAATGTCTTGCTTATGAAATATTGACTGACAGCTGGTGCTTTGAGGTTAATGCATTTCAAGTGTAATTTTATGAAGAAGCCATCTCTCGTGTGTGCTTGATTTGTCTCAGTTGAGTTTTTGAGGCACTCAAGTTAATTTGGAAATAGTTTAATTGATTAAAAAAAAAAAACTTTATCATTGAGTTTAAGTCAAGCAGACACAGACAACTGTTTAAATTTAAACTGAAACTGTTGTTTATCACCCTGATTTTTATTTATCTGGAAATTTGTCATGAGTTTAATTTATTCTGTATTATAAATGCTTATGTTTTTAAAATAAAAACATTTAAATCTTGTATGGGTTTTATACAGTATTTTTATGAAACACTGAAACAAAAAACATCACACTTTCATGAAACTGCTCAAACATGGTTCGAAGTATAAAACAAAATAACATGCTAAACCACAGTCACCACTTTATAAAGTTAAACTATAGGCTCATTGACATTCATGGATTGTCACCACTCGACTGTATCAAAGTATCTTCTTCTGCAACCTGGACTATACAGTGTGTACATAAGCTCTTCCATTTACTTGAAATAAATACCACAACATTTCCTTTGGTCCCACTAACCGTGTATAAAACATTATGCAATTTTGGCACATATTATCACTCTTTTTCTCTTTGTCACAGAAACCAGAAAGTATTTACACTCCACAGCTTGAACCTCAATCAAAATATCAACTTTTTGCGAGAAAACTATTATGCGCTTTTCTTTTGTTTTTTTCTAAATAGAGTGCACACATAATAAAGCTTTCACATCTAAAATAGACCATTAACTCTGCAGTTTAACAACCACTTTTACAGTAAAATAATAATATCCTATGCATTATTCGCACTAACTAGCATCACACAACATACGTTATAACAGGCCTGTTATTGCACAATTGTCAGGTTACAGTTTTCTTGT
>JAADKR020000016.1:12711230-12722671 GCA_011763505.2 Lythrypnus dalli
CCAGTGAAATTAAGAATTTTAACTCTGTAGAGCTCAGGTATGCAACCCTGACCCTAAATCTCATTGATCAGCGTTTTTCCAGAGCTGTTTGTATACACTGACCTTGTACTATGTCTCCCCCTGGTGGCTGTAGTAAGGCAGTGCTCTACCTTGGTCAGCTGAAGCTGAAGTGTTCAGAAGAGCAGCTGTGGACCATGGTCATGCTGCTGAACAATGCTCTTGCCTTTGGACCCACCTCTTCATGGGGAACTAATGTTTTCATTGAGATTGGAATAATAGCAGGTAGGACACACGTACTGTTTCTGTCAAAGTGGTGACAACATTTCTGTAAGAATAATTATGAGGATCATGTTTTCATTGAAGTGCAAGCTTTGAAACCAGTTCTGATGAATAAAGAAGCAGAAATCCTATCCTCCTGAGTTTGACATGATTACTGAACATTTCTTGTCATTCTAGCTGGTCTTCCAGATATGTCAATGTCAGCGTTGGCAAGACATCAAATTGAAGGTTTTGGAATCGAAGCCATCTTTCACATGTCACCTAAAAAGTTTTCGGTAGGTCCTCTTTCATCAAAAGGTGAATAAATAATCTTACTTTGTGCTTAAACAGTTGTATCCCATTGAAAACAGGTTGTGTTCAGCCCTGAGCAGCTCCTGATGTTCTCCCACGAGCAGGCGGAGGCCGTGCCCTCCAGAGTCATCGATGCTCTGTCAGAGCTGCAGAAGAACGCTCTGGCCATGGTGCTCACGCCCTACGAGGACCGGCTTGTGGACTTCAGAGGTGACAGCTCTTATTCTCAATACATTACTGTCTCTTCAACTTTAAACAAAAGACAATGATTTGGTTCACAGCAGCAATAACTCAAATCAAACAAATTCAGGGACTTTACGGGCAAAAGCTTGTGACGCTCACAGCCTGATCATTTCGTCTTCCATGTGTCCACAGGGAGGTCGTTGGGTCAGACCCTGGTCCACTGTCCTCTGTGTCTCTTACTGGGTTTGCTGATGCTGCTCCTCCTCCAGTCATGACCCTCTGCTCCTGGACCTGAAACACCCTCCCTCCTCTTCATCACAAATATCTCCCCACGTGTTTCATTTTGTGCAATACACAGATTTATATATAATGATCTATTTTATATGTGCAGCACTTTCAGGATTTCTCTGTACAGTAACTTAAATAACTTATTTTTTCAAGCGCTGAGTATACCAAAGAATACATTTTTGTATGTAAAGACAGTATTTATATATTTATGTATTTAAATCTCCGTATATACACAATGTTTTGTCTTGTAAAGAAAATGGTAGAGTATTTATTTTGGTAAGAACTGATGGACCGATGTTGCAGTGACTTTTCTATTGTTGTGCAAACTCTCTGGTTTGTCAATGATCAGACTTAATAAAAGCACTCTGCAGTACATTGCACTCATTGTGTTATACTTCAGTTTGGGTGGCACAGTGGGTAAGAAACAGTTTAAGGGGAAGAAGGTTGATGGGTGGGTGGTCTGTGTACGGAGAAATACAAATTAAGTTATTCAAACAGATGATAAATGTACAAAGGTCTTGAATATTCCAGAGAAGTTGCTTCACTTCTCACATTTAATAATCTATAACTTTATGTGTGAGCAGTTTGAGTTGTGGAATTCATTTGTTTTGTCCGTCAGTATAGGCTCTTGCAAAAAAATGACATTAAACAAAAAAAGGGTACGAATACATAAAAATTGTAAATAGTAATAATAATAACAATAATATATATATTTTTGAGGGAAAAATGTTTTAATTTTTTTCAATTTGAATGTTAAAGAAATAAAGCAAAATAGCTATTTTAAAATGTAATCAAGGACAAGATCAATTTATAAATAAATAAATAATGTATGTTTTTTGTGTGTTTTGTTTTGTTTTTGTTTTTTTAAATTAAATTTTGTTTTGTTAAATTCAACGTTAGTTTAGTTGGAAAAAAAAAATAGTCTTAACGACGCGTTTTAAAATGTCTGGCTAAATGTATGTGTATTTCCTGACTTGACTAAAACCAGGGTATGAATAATATTTCACGTCCTCTTGGAGCCTAGTGTAGTATTTTGTAGTATTTTGTAGTGGAGTGTTCTCGGGGGAAGAGGAGGTGACGTGTGGAGGAGGCGCTCGCCGGAGCTGTGACTTCACTGTGATCCTGTCAAACAGACACAGCAACATGGCGGACTGGGGTGAGACTAACTAAACTTAGAGGGGGATAGCTGCTGCGAGCTACCCCACTCCACTAGCTCTCTGCTTCTTACACGAACACAACTTTGTCTGCCATTGTCACACTCGTTTTGTTAGATGTGGATTGGCCTAACAAATCTAATGTTGTCGATTTTCCAGACGCTGACAGCTTCGAGCCGGAGGAGCCGTCTAAAAAGGCGCCAGGGCTGGACAAGTGGGAAGGCGAGGACGAAGATGAAGATGTTAAGGTGAATTAAAGTACTTTTCCCCCGGTGGTAGACTGGGGTGGATGTGTGGGTTCCTCTCCTGCCCGGCTGTCCCTGTGAGCCCCGCAGAGACGAGGCTCAGAGCGGTTTCCCGTCACACTGTTAGCGTTAGCTCCACACTGTTAGCATGCGGCTAATCATGTGGTTATCACAAAACGGCTAGCAGCTAAGTTAATGTTAGCATCGTGTGTGTCTGGGGGAAAACAAACTGCTAATGCTTAGACTGTGTCGCTAACTTTGTCTCACTGTCTTTTATGTGGACACTGGCTTCAAAGCAGTGTGCTGACCCGGCTAAAATTACCCTCGAAACCCTTGCCAAGTCGTGTTAGCTAGCAAACCGCAATGGAAAGTCAATCCTTTTAAGTTTCGGTTTTCATTGACTTGCTATTCATATTGTTTTTGAAATAGCCTGTGTGAATACTGCCCTCCTGTCTCGGCTAAGTCTATAACATTATATAATATCGGGGGATTAGCATTAGCATCGAATCCACTCAGCTTGAGTTACACGAGACAGTGTTAGCTTGCTACCAACTTTAGCCACACACATGAAATCATCCTGAGCTGATGACTCAACTGGACTGGAAGAGCCAGGCCCAGGGTTATTCCCACTCCACAGCCTCGGCAGGGTGGTGTTATTGCCACATTTTCTATTTATTATCCTTGTGTGCTCTGGTTGTTGTCCCTGGATTTGTCCAGAACCTCAGATTATTGACTCAGGGAATGTGCTGGGAGAGGCCCCTTTCAATTGTTCACCTTCTGTGACATATGGTACAGTGTCTAAAGCCCACAATGTTTCCCTGAAGTGCGTTTTCTGTTGTGTTGGTGTTTACTAAGAGTGTCCTGTCGGATAATGTTCAAAACTTGTGTTCTATTTAAGCTGTCTGATATACAGGAGTTAAAGGGTAACCCCAGGATTATTACCAAAGTATTACATTTGATCTTGCCAATTTTAAAGGCTTAAAGAATTAAATATGACAGAAAAGGTATTTATATTTAATGCACAAGTCTTAAATTGCCTTTCGTCATTTTATTATTACAGTTAGTTTGCCAATCTTGCCTTAAATGTCTTGTAAGTGTAAATCTCTGGGTGACTCATTTGTGTGGTCATGGATCTGGGAACAATGTTTTAGAGTCTGACCCCTTCAGACAATTCAGAGAAGAAAACATGTACAAGAGGAGAGAGCAGAAGACGTGGTCATATCTCAAATACACTGACACCTTCTTAGTTTCTATTTCTCGGAGCAGCCAACATGCATGTCTCTGTCCACAATAAAGTTCAGGAAAGGTGAGTGCATCTTTGGGTCCACCAAGTGCAGTCGTTGGTGCTCTTCAAAAGATCAGGTATAAATAGAGCATCAGAAGAGCATCCGAGGCACTGTGATTTACTGTTAAGTTCTTTTTTTATTATTGTTCCATTAAATGTCCCATTAAAATAATAATAATAAATGCCTTGGATCCTCTTTGTTGTATCTGCATGTCTGTGTTCATGAACCTGTTGACTGAAATGGTCTCTTTTTGTTACAGGACAATTGGGATGATGAGGAAGAAGAAGAGGAGAAAAAAGTAGATGGTAAAAAAGCAGGTGAGAAATGTTAACCATTTCATACAACATGTTAAACAATTATTTTATTCAGACTGTGTTGTTGACTTTTCTTTACAGAAACAAAGGTTTCAGAAAAAAAGAAGTTGAGTGAGAAAATCAAAGAGAGGGAAAACAGGTTAAAGAAAAAGCAACAAGAGGAAGAAGAGATGCTTCAAAAGGTGAGTTTATTTTCAAAAGGTCTTTTAAGAATTTGGTGTAGTGCAATATACTAATAATGTAAATATTTTAGCAAGAAGAACTTTCCCCTGAAGAATTAATTGCAGAGAAGTTGAGAGTGCAGCAGTTACAAGAAGATGCTGATATGGAGCTAGCAAAAGATGCATTTGGTAAGTTCTGAGAAACCAACAAGGTTTCAGCGTTTTGTGCCTGTGTAATGTTGGTTGAAACACCATTATTTTGTACAATCTTATTTTATGTTATTTTTTTCAGGTGTTAGTACTACATCAAACAGTGACAGTGTCAGTGGCATTGACGCCATGTGTCCATCCTCCAAAGAAGACTTTACAGAGTTTGAGAAACTGTTGAGAGAAAAAATTACCCAGTTTGAAAAGTCCGAGCATTATTCAAATTTCTTGGAGTCGTTGTTTCGAGAGCTCTGTATTTCCTGTAAGTGAAAAAAGAAACATCACATCTTTTTTTTTTTTTTTTACTGAAGTAAAGTTTGTCCTTTGCAGTGGAAGTAGAAGATATGAAAAAAATCAGTAATTCCTTGACAGTTCTACTTAGTGAGAAACAGAAACAAGAAAAGGTGAGTTTCATTTTCTTTAATTATTTTTTGTGTAAACTGCTCAATAGGGGGCGCTGTTTAACAGAGCTTCACAAACTATTGTTGAGTACATGCACTTAACTGAATTATTATGTTAACAGCAAAATAAAGGAAAGAAAAAGAAGAAGGGCGTAGTAGCTGGAGGCGGCGGGTTCAAAGCAAAGATGAAGGACGATCTTGATTACGGAGGATTTGAAGGCGATTACGCCCAAGACTACGACGACTTCATGTGACACTGGCTTCTCCAGCGCTTCCCTCCCTCTCGACCCTCGGAGACGCAGCTGTACCTCCTCTTGCTGTCAGTGCCATCCGGGAAATCTGAACTGTGTGTTGCTCCCCTTCGTTCGCTTCAGAGACCAGAGGGACTGTACCAGGGAGCAGCCAGTCTTCACTTTTACGTTCATACATATTGAATTGCCTTTTCTCTGTTCTCATTCAGCCTTGGCTCTCACATCCTATAATCCTGTAGTTTCTGTTGGTGACCCAGCTTCAGAGGAGAAAGCATTTTAAACACTGCTGTCGTTTGATATTGTTCGGAGCTCGTCGCGTCAGTCGATGCTCCCAACGATTAAATGGCAGAATCAGTATTGCAGTTGTAAGTGTAGAGACATAGAAACAAAGGTTCTATGCAAATCCTTTACCAGAATGTCGTATATTTTATAGGCCTGACCATACTGTGGGGGGGAAAGTATATAGTATCTATAACTTTTGCCAAATGGAGAGCTGAACTGAGCTTTGGACATCTCTGGGCAGGTTGCACTACAGGCAAAACAAACATTCAGTACTTGTAATAATATTAGAGAGAGAAAACGCAACCTTCTCTTTGATGAAAGGGAAATAAGATAAGTAAATGTGACTTTAGCCATCCTCTTGATACACCTCTGGAATATTATAAAAACAAATGGTGCAGTAAGATGCACATAGGACTTTTGTGCGTGACAGACCATTCTAATTTACTAATTTGATTTGTACTAATGCAAAAAGGACAGATCAGGCTAGTGGACTTCCTAAAACTGGTCTCATAATGATTGCCTCTGTAGGCTTGTATCAAGTAAGATAAAAGTGAGAACTTATGGGATTCACACCAACATGGCTTCATTTGGGCTACAGTTAGTTGAAAAGGGGCATTTTCCTTTTTTTCTAGCAATTGGCTGTGTCAGTGTTACACAGACAATAGGATGAATACAATGTTGATACAGCATCTGCAGTGTTTTATAAGCATCTAATTTAATAAATCACTTATCAAAAGGAGCCGTTTTGGGGTTTTTATTTAATGACATCTAAAATTGTGAGCCTCAATGGTTAAAAATAGTCACAATGTAATAAATAGCTATTTACAACTTCAAGTACATGTTTAACACAGCACAAACAGGTTTATGTAACAAAACTGAAAAGGACATTTTGTATCATTAGAAACTGCCTTAGTTTTGAGTAAATTATGGATAGTAAAATAAAATGCTATGCACCATTGACAGTAGTAAACAGTACATTCATAGTTTGCATGTGCGTTCACTGTCTAGCTCTTAGTGCGTCTGCCTGTGGGGTCCCGGGTGCTGCGTCTGCGACTGTTGCGTGATGCGTTCGAGCCCCTCTGTTTCCTCCGGTTCTTGTTGCTGTCTCCTCTGCCCACACTGCCCCCAGTCTGAGCCTGAGCGCTTTGAATGGACTGGAAAACACTGGTCCTGGTCACTTCCTTGTCTCCGCAGGTGAAGGTCAGCGCCACGCCTTCATTACTTTTCATGACCCTCGATGTTCCGTCTGAGGTGCCATCGAAGCAGCGTCCCAGGGCGATCTCCTTGGCCGTGCGAGGGTCCTGGTCCGTCACTGTGTAGATGCCGTAGTTGTGTCCAAGAGGGTCCAGTGGTGCCAACATGGTGAACTCATTGGTGTCGTTGTTGACCGCTAAAGGTAGGTGGTTGACCAGATACTCCTGAAGCATTGTATTCACGTGCTCTCTCTTGCAGCTGCCTTGAGGGATGATCTTTACAAGGGTCCTATCCACACGTTCCTGGTCGTACAACATCCCACTGCACTTGAACTCGACGCAGACGGCCGACACGGTGGCTTGGTCCATGTCTCTGATGCTGCGAGTGTCCCGGAGGCCGTACAGCTGTCCCACTGTCTTGGGGTGAGTCCCGCCCATGTTCCTCGACCTCACATTGAGCTCATGTGGACTGGTCATTTTGACTTTGATGTAGCACGCTCGGTATTCCATCGGTTTGGGCCACCAGCTCAGATAGTCCTCCGTCCAGCTCATCGGGTCGTCTTCGTTGAAAGGGACGGTGTTGTAATCGTAGCGGTCTCCTTCCACTCTCGAGAAACGAAAGTGTGCTGCGCTAAAAGGTGCCTCCTCACACTCTTTCAACCCCTCAAAAGCGTAGATCGGCCCGTTTCCCTCCTCAGCCATGTTCGGACTGGGTTTTGCCACATTGATGCTAAAGGCCGTCTTCTTCAGTCTATTGTCGCCGTGATCTGTGCGCTTGTAGTTGAGCTTACCCAAAAAGGGCTGGGGCACGCCAATGAGGTTGGGGTTGAGTTTCGGACTTGAGGGGACAGCTTCCAGTTCCTCTCCTCCGAGATTTGCCATGACAAAAGCAGTGTAGGCGTCTGCTTTCTGGTCATCGCAGAAGGCAGGGAGGCAGGCACCGTTTGATCCAGTGATGACGCTATCGAACCTTCCCCACGCTCTCGGGTTTGTGGAGAACCCTGCCGTTGGCTCCATGTTTATAAGGCTGACCACCACACCTTCGACCTGCTCACTGGGCATGAAGCGCTCACTGCGAAAGGCCCGGACTTTGACGTAACATCTGCGGTTCTCCGGCACATCGAGGTTAAAAAGTCTCCTCTCCCTAATCTCCATGTTGCCGATCAGAAATGTCCTCTCCTCTCGTTTCCTCCTGTTCTTTTTCTCCATCTGCAAGCTGCCCTCTTCCTCCCACAGCCCAGTTTCAGGATTCAGCGACCACAGCTTCATATTGTCAAGATGGTCGGTCATTGTCACCTGCGCAGAATCCAAAAACACTTTCACTTCTCCTGCGTTGAGGGGCTCGTTGCTGTCCCCGCTACGAAAATCCACGGAAAACATCCCGTAAGTCCTTAAGGGCAGGGTGTCTCCTTCATCACCGACAAAGTTCAGATCACTTTGGGCTGCTGCAGCTGTGGACACGTCTCTCGGGTCCAGAAACGTAACACTTGCGTTGACGGTGCCAGTGTAGACCTCTCCACTCTCTGTGTAGAACGAATAGGGAGGAAACTCTAGTTGAACCATGGCCTCCTGTCCCTCCACCTCTCCAAGCTCCAGTGTGTTGGTTTCCGTTGAGCTAATGGTCACTGGGGGCTTCTTTCTTAGAAGTTTGATTTCATGGTAAACTGCGCCTCCCTTTGAGTTGAAAGGAAGGACTTTTGTGGTGTTGATGAACTTCTGCATGTTGTCCATGAAGGTTAAAACCAGCCTCTCTGTGTCTGGAGGAACTTGCACTGAGAAGGTGCCTTTGTAGCCCGTGCGACCGATCCGGACTCCGTTCAAAAAGATATGTCCAAACCTCATGGGCTCGCCGTTGTCCGCCGCGACTGCCCTTCCGTACACCACAGACTTGGTTTCCACACATCTCTGACAGCCACATTTGGTCACCACCATCGTCGGCAGCTGGTAGCCCTGGCACTGCAGCTGCGTCTCCTGCATCTTGGCCACTCCACAGCAGTAAGAGACTTTGTCCTTACACCTGATGCCATTGTCCAGCTGTCCCGCACATGTTACAGGGGGACACTTGCCCACATCGTAGTAATAGGAGTTGGTGGCATTTTGGAAGCAGTCGGAGGGAAGGCGGATGAGGTGTGGTTCAGGCAGGGGGTTGCAAGATAGTTCGGTGTTACCTGAGAATACATCATGAGGAAAACAAAGTGAGTTGGTTAGAAAGAGCATAATTTCGAATATGAACATGTCAGTGAGGAGAATCCCATACCAATGACCCTGAGTGTGGCTGGTTTGGTCTTGATGGCTCCACTTGGTCCACTCGCTCGGCAGTAGTACTCGCCGGACTGGTCAGCCAGAAGATTCTTCAGAACCAGTGTGCTTTCTGACTCTCTCTCAAGAACACTGTTGTTGTGAAACCTGGTGAGGGAAGCATCCTTTAGTGTATTTTAAACTCAAGGCATTCTTGGAAACAATTATCTGCAATTAATTATGAAACATTTGTATCAATTTCATGAACTTGCTGGAAGGATACTTTTCTAATCTTTCTGTGACAGTGACCCTGTTGGTTGTGAAATGTTTTTATAAACTCATTCTTGTGAAGAACTAGTAGTTTGCAGATTTGTTGGAAAGTTAAAGCTAGACTACTTGAATCTGAGTGTTTGAAAACTTGATTACTGTAGATTTAAAAAATGAAGTTTGATCACATCTTACAACTGAATTTACTTGCTCCCTCTGTCATTGTTCAAAAATAGGCATAGGGCCTTGATTTCGGGGATTCCTGGAGATCTTACCATTGGTATGTGTCTGGAGAAGGAGTTCCTGCTACTTTACAGCAGAAAGCTGCCGTTTGACCTTGTCTTCTGATCTTGCTCTCAGGGTTACTCGATACACGGAGCTTCTCTGAAAAGAAATGATACAATGTCACCATCACAGAGTCACGCAGACGTCTGTAGTCTGTGAAAATGTCACGTTTGTTGCACCTGTCCTGTGCAGCTGGACACTGAGCACAGACGTGTGGTCAGAGCTGAGCGGCAGCACCAGTGTTTTGGGGGCGTGTCCCTGCAGACGGACGGTCAGGGTGGTGTTGGCGTCCGGACACAGGCCTGGGATTCTGAAGTGTCCGTTGTGATCGCTGACAGTGAGCAGTTTCCCAGAGCGCAGAATCACTGCCCCCTCAGCAGAGAGCCCTCCTGCCCCTCGCACTGACCCCAGGACCATGTGCTCCTCACACATGCAGGCGTCACAGTCTGCGTTCACTCGACCCATCTCACACCTCAGCCTGCACTCTGCTGAAGAGCCACAACTTCAGCTTCATTCACTATTTATTTGTCAAAGACCACTCTACACTCACCTTTTTCAGGACATGTGGGGCCATGGCATTGTTTACCCTCCACTTTTGAGCCAGTGCAGGGCACAGAGGAGCTCTGGCACTTCCTGTACCTCATCTGCATCCCCATCTGCCCACAGAGGGCGGGGCATTCAGTCCAGTCTGACCAGTCCCCCCAGGTGCCCTCCACATTCACACTGTCTGCGTAAAAACCTGCAAACAGCACAAGAAATACTCAATAATTTAATATGAATTCAGCAAAATAGAGTTACTAATTTTGAATGCAGCAGAGACCTTTAGGACAGAGGAAGCGCACTGCGTAGTTGGAGCAGTTCCTCTCTGGCCCCTGCTCTTGGTTGAGGCACCAGAAGCCCACAGTGGGGTCGGCGTGGACCGTCTCCCCGGTCTCTCGCGCCGGGATCCAGTCCGTGGTCCGGGCCTCCAGCGCTCGAGGGACCGCACACACTCTGCTTTTGTAATAGAAACGAATGGCCTCCAGCTGCTCATAGTCTCCACGACCTCCAGGATGGTCCACGTTGAACCAGGACGTCCACTCATAGTTGTCTGGACAAAACAAACACACATTTCTTGAATTGGAATGTAAAGATCAATATTTTAAAACAATATAATCTCAAATGTTTATACCATCAACATGGAATAATGATGGGTCAAACTCTCTGTTGTCTCTTCTCCATGTTCCTATAAATCAAAATAATCCAAACACAAATAAATACTTGTTCAGACAGACATAAATGTATTTTATTGTGAGTCCTCTTACCCTGAGCCTCGATAACAGCAGCTGCGGTGAATCCCAGAACCAGAAGAAGCGGTCTCACTGGCATTGTGGCACACCACCACTACTTGACCTCTGACCTCCGGTTAAGGGCGTCGCTCCCCAGGAGAAAATGCCCCAGTCTTTGAAAGTGGAGCCTTAAAAACAGTTTCTCCTTTAGTTTTACAAGCTCACTAAAGTCAACACGGTCTTTTCACACCCACTGGCACTGACATAAAGATAGTTTTAACTTTTCTTTTCACAAAATTGGATGATTTTTAGATGAAAAAGTAGTGAAAACTTGCTGATTTCTGTGTTCAGGACTAAGAGGAAAAGCAGTGACAGACGGAGCCCCCACTCGGATTACACATCTGCGTTAGCCATCAGTGAGTATCAAGGGAACACTCAACATTTCTACATGCACTGACAAAAAAGTGAGTCCATCCACCCCCACATTCAGACTGCACTCTCGTAGGAAGCATGCTTTTATAACTTCTACATTCCTCTGGATTTAACACAGAGATATTCAACAAGAATTTAGACAATAATACTGTCTTGTTTGAATATAAATGCACTCCATGGGTTTTTCTCCTCATCTTTTTGCTGGAATGTTATCTTCCTCTTGTCATGAATCCATCTTCAGTGTGAACTTCTGAGGCATGTGCTGAAATGTTGCTTGCTGTGTTTTTCCTTACCGTCTTGTCGGGAGCTTTTCTTGCTTCTGCCTCCAGATGAGTTTGAGGAGACCTGTCTGAAGTCCTCTCTCCTCCAGCTCAGTAGTTTCTCATGGAGCCCAGTCCTTCCCTGTCTTTTATACC
>JAADKR020000016.1:13460893-13485764 GCA_011763505.2 Lythrypnus dalli
AAACAAATTTGAGAATCTAGAGTCATTTTAGTTTTACATAAAAAATGTTCTTTCTGAGAACAAATGATATGATAAAGCTCCAGGTTTGTCCAAGAGAAATGTAAGACTTTAAAAATACCTTTTGAATGCAATTACAGTGAAATGTAATACCAGTATTGCGGACAAACTAATTCACTTTTTCCTCATCATATTAAATCAAATGACAATGGAGGTAATATAAGCTCTTTGCGAAAATAAGATTTGTAAAAGCAAAAGGATATTGTTGGACAGTTTGAGGAATGTATATCCATCTATCTGAGGTAGTGGCTGTAACAATGATACAGAAATAGTAAAATTACTACAGTACGTCCCTGCTCCGGGTGTTTTGGAGTAAAAGTACTGCAGTACCTCCCTGCTCTGGGTGTTTTGAAGTACAAGTACTGCAGTACCTCCCTGCCCTGGGTGTTTTGTAGTATAAGTACTGCAGTACCTCCCTGCTCTGGGTGTTTTGAAGTATAAGTACTGCAGTCCCTCCCTGCTCTGGGTGTTTTGAAGTATAAGTCCTGCAGTACCTCCCTGCTCTGGGTGTTTTGAAGTAGTACCTCCCTGCTCTGGGTGTTTTGAAGTATTAGTACTGCAGTACCTCCCTGCTCTGGGTGTTTTGGAGTAAAAGTACTGCAGTACCTCCCTCTCTGGGTGTTTTGTGCATAGGTCCAGACATGTGTAACATGATGCCGGCTGCAGGAGCCTGAAGTGCTGACCCCATATGGTGATGCTGACTTACAGTCTCTCCAAAGGCCCTCACTAATGGAGCACAAATCAAGACGGGAAGATGAGGCAGAGATTATGAAGAGAAAGTGCATGGATCACCCTCCCCCCAGGGCCCAAAACGCCACAATAAAACTTTACAAACACACATACGGCTGACGGGGGGAAAATGATAAAGCTGCACACTGGTCTTTAATTTATGAGCAAAATGGAGGAGCATCATTCAATAGACTATAAAGAGAATGGATTCATGGTACAGGATACACGTGTGTGTTTTTGGGTAGTATGTGCATTTTAACTGTTAACTGAACTGGTTGGTTGTTATTACTCTTAATGGGGCTGTCCACATGAAACAAAAACTGTCATAAAGTCCAATGTCTTCTTTATCAGCAAAAGAGCCATCCTCTCATCTTTTGTATCAGTATTTGTATATACTGCATACTATATTTTCCTAATACTATCTTTATTTTAATGTATTCACATGTATTCATTTTACACATAGATATACAACTTCCGTAAAATGTATGCTGCCTCTCTTCTGCTTTTTACTGGTTATACACTACATGAAAAACACACAGTTGCATGTTATGTAATATCTGACACTCACTATATGCTGAGCTCTGGTTTGAGTGTCAATTGCTCTGTTTTGCAGGGTTTCCAGTACAGACATGCTCTGTGGCCTTTTCTCCCACCTTCACTATAAGGACCTCATGTGTACAGTAAATATATAGTGTTTACACAGTATATACACATGCAGTAGTAAGCCTTACTCTCTCTGCCATTATCTTATGCAACTGTGCCCTCACTAACAGTACATCTGGAAAGAATAAATGCATTTAAGGCCCGGCCGAGGGTCTGAAACTCAAACTGCATTGTTGTGGGTTTTGGGGATTGTGCAGACGGTGAATCAACAGAGGTGTGCATGAGTGCTCTATAAAATCAAATTAAAAGAAGCTAAAGACCACCGGAGCGGAAACATGTGCAGATTCAGCATCCCACGCTTTAGTATCAAGTGAAGACATTGGCTTTGTGTCCCTTTATCGTCCACACGTGTGAGAGTGCACATCTGTTGGGAGGAATGGTGCGGCCCAGTGTGGACCCCTGAGAGGACTCAAGTATGCCGGCCTCCTGCAGACTCCCAGCAAACACCACTCAGCTATGTTTTGGAAAGCCGCTTTTAATTCAGCCCGGCCTCGGGAGGAGGTGGGACTTGGGACTGTTTGGAGCAAAGCCAAGTGGAATGGAATAAAAAAAAAGAAAAGAGAGCACAGAGCTGTCAGGAGGTATTGTTTGTGCAAGCTCTTCATTGTAGGAAAAAGCTTGAATCTTCAGCTGGATAGTGTTGGTTGAGTTGGTTTATAATCAACCAACCCTGTCCAGCTGAAGATTCAAGGTTTTTTCTGTGATCAGGAGATGTCATATCCCATCATGCACTTTAGGTTACAGAGCATTTGCTATTTCAAAGCTTGCATGGTTGGTTTCTTTTGCAATGATGTTCTCTCAGATGTGCTGTGGCTAAGTGGAAGCAAAAGAACACTTAGGAAAGTAACCTCTGGATGGATATGGCCACCAAAATGCCACCTTGCTCTGCTTCTTCTTTGTGCTGCTGACTCATGCACTCCCCCTCCCCCTTTTACCTTTTATTGCACAGTGCTACAGTAGAGAATCAGAGGCAGAGAGGCCAGTGTGCAGGCAGTCCTCTGATTTACTGATTGATTTTAGCATTAACGACGGCCCCGCCCCCACAGCCCCCACACTCTGAGGGAACACACATGCAACCTTTGTTGGACCTCTCCTGTGGCTTTAAGATAAGGCTGCTGCAAGCAGAGCCAGTAAACTGAAGTATTGATAATGCCTGGGTGCAACAGTGCAGCCGGGAGATGGCTATTTGGAAGACATTCATTCATTTGCTAAATTTCAGCGCACTCTGTTTGGGTTGTAAACTGATATCGGAAATGTGAAAAGTGGACCCTTTGAAATGGAAATGCAATTAAAAAGTCAAACATACAGTATCTTTCTTGTCCAAATTGCCTGTAGCAAGCATATTGAACAGAGAGGACATTCAGATATCGCTTAAGCTGTAAAATGCTTTAATATCCCACCACTAACTTGGTTTCTTGGGGGAGTGTAAGTTCAAAAATAGGGTAGCATGTGCAGTATGGTGAGTGAAATGAATGTCTTGTAATCTTGCAAGCCCCAGCATGATAGCCATGTCCTGTCTTCATAGAATAACACGACTGAGTAAACAGGGACAGTTTGGCACAGACATAAAAAGCCTAGCAGCATCACACTTTATACTTTATAATGTAAATGTATGTAACAAGTACTGAACATATGTGCTTCAGGCTGAAAACAGTGCAAATGATTTCAAGTTTAGACCTATAGCGTTTGTGCAATGTGTTGCTCTGTGGATGTTTGTACAGCTGCATGAAGCAGGATTTTATGTCAGCTCAATGTTAAAGCTTCAAATGCTATGATTATTGAGCATTTTTGTACATAAAATATATTTCTACCACAATTCTTGCATGTGTATTCAGAATTTAAATCGGTAAAGTATATGTCCAATAATATTTTTTAACAAATGACATAAATGGGGTTCTCCTAGAGTCAGAACTGCTCTTGAGAACCATTTCTGAACAAGTTTCTCATAGGCTGACACAATAATAGCCAAACCTAGTTAAAACTGCTGGGAAAAAGTAAGGTAGACAAGGTCATGCCATTTAACTTGAAAATGTGCATTTGCTAAATCACTAATAAAATAAATCTAATAACATCAAAAAATGTTATTATTAGTAAACATAATAGCTGATAGGGAGCGGGCAGTTCTACCTTTTATTAAGCAGTGCCCCCTACTGCATCTCCAAAGAGCAGGACCTGATGAGAACCTGAGAGTGCAGCCAGAGGATAAGTCACATTGCTGGCCTCAGGAGAAGCTCACATGCTTGTCATGTTGCATGTATTTAGACAGGATATCTGTGTAAACCTTGTTTTACTTATCAGATCACTTTTGCTTTCCTCAAAGCTCATCAGTCGGTGACTGTGTGATGTACAGTCTCTGGGACAAATACGTGATGGGACACAACTCAGCCCAATGTCAACATACTTAACGTGCCTCATTTATTACAACACAAGTTCAAAATATTTCAGATTATCAATACAATTCAAGAGGAATTTCCAGTGCTACATTGTAATTCCACATAGGACGCAGTGACAATGAAATACAACATTTTGTCAGTTTAACATCCAGCAGAAAATTCTCTAAACGTCTCTTAATTGTATTTTGACCATTGATCTTTAGGTGTAAGTGCTCATATATTGGGGAAAAAACAAGAAAGCTCTTAAATGTCCATCACAATCTTGACAGACAATGAATTATTGAATGTTTTGGAAACACTCACCAGGAAATGGAGTTCAGAGCTGAAGGGTGGCAGAGGTCTGGGACATGGCATTGTAAATGTAAGTGTTGCTGAAGGGCACAAACTGGTGAGTGATGAGTTTGATGGCCTCTTGAGCAGCAGCTCCTGAAGAAGATTCATCATATTCATCAGTAAATTATTAATATACACTGAAAATGTGTATAATAAGTACCCTTACCTCCCATGAATGCAGCGACAGTGTGTGGCTCTGTGGCGCCGTATCGACAGCTGAACAAAGCAGGAAAAAGTCAAAGCTAAATTTATCAGAAACCTTTGAACACTATGTAATACTGTAAAGTTCAGATGAAACTTTCATATCTGAAACAGCGCTTACAATTCATGGATATAATCATCTTTGATGTTGACACTGAGGTTGTATTCCTGTAGAAAACTTGAAACACACAGCTTAAGTTTGCTGATATCCTCCTCAACTTGGTCGTTATAAACTCCTAGAAAAAACAATAATGAATGAACAGCAATGAATTAAATAAAACAGGAACCAATGAAAAGGTACATACATTAGCTAAATGTGGAGAAAGTAAATATTGACCAAAACAGGGGTGCCCAAAGTGCGGCCCGGGGGCCAAATGTGGCTTCTGTGTCTTCTTGTTGGCACACATTGCTAGAAATTCTACTTTTTACTGCAACCTCAAACCCTAATTTTGTATTGTGACAAAGAGCTGGCATGATTGTTCTAAGCCTAAATACATGTTTGGGGCAAAGGTGAAACATCTGCTACATGTACAAGTGAAATCTTCACAGCATTGACCACAGATCTATGGCCCTCCAAACCAAATACACTTCAGTTTGGACACCCCAGGTTTAAACAGTGGCTAATAGCTCCCTCTTGTGGACAATTTCGTCCCATATAAAAATATCTGTCCAGTATTTGTACATCAGAATGAGTATGACTGTTACCCGGGTAACGTGAATGCTGCTGATAGAAGCGGTCAATGGCACGAAGCATGAGGTAGAAGACCATCTCACTGTCTGGACTGTCCATGGCTGAGGCTGAAGAAGACAACAATGAGGAAAATGCATTTTCTCAACGACAACAACAAAAAGTACAATCTTAGATGTCATCCTGTGATTTAAACTTACAAATTTCATCTTTATTGACTGAATCCACACTGTATTCTTCAGCCAGAGATCGACAGCACACCATCCTCAAAAAGGACACATGTTTACCTGTTACACAATGAAAACAGATTTGTTTTAGACAAACCTGAATTTTTAAAATTCTTGACATATATACTGTATGAAGGTTCTTACAGAATAGTTTGATGTCCTTATCAGATATGCTTTCAGGTGCCTATTGAAAATGTATAGCAGTAAATATTATGTTTGCAACAATCAACCAACGAAAAGTCAAAACACACCTTGCCAATGGACTGAATTAAGTACTCCACATGTTTTGAAACAGCAGCTGCATCCTCCATGGCCTTTTGCCTGTAACTATAAAATCAGATAGCATTAGCACAAAACTTAAAAAAGAGACATATTTCTTATTTCAATCAGGACTTACATGTTCTGCAGATTTATAAACTTCTGTGAGTCTGCGATCATATCTGGTATTGTGCCTCTGACGGGTAATTTACCATCACCTTCATTTTGAACAAACTCTTTGACAGCGCGCAGCATCACCCAGAAAGGAGTGGACTGCAGGCAAGCATCATTTAGTTATATTTCAACAAAAGGGTAAATGTACACCACATAATCTGATCTGTGTACCTGACTGGTGATGTGGTTGCACTGTTCACTGTTGAAGAGGTCTGCAACAGTATTTGGGATCTTAAAAGACAAAGTAATCTTAATAAATCTTTAACATCTTAACGCAAACATTTTTTCAGGATCAGTTCCTACTGTAATCATATTCCTAAACATACCTTTGTCGGATTTAATGCAGTATTGACATTTTTAATAGCTTCATCAAAGTTTTCTTCATCCTCTGGAACACCATTTGCATTGTTTCTGATGCCTGATGGAGAATAAATTAGTATTAGTAAATAAATTATATTGTTTAACAAAGATATAGGAAGAATACCTTCTCGAAGACATTGCCTGAAGGCCTCTTTTTCGCGATACGTCTTTGGTAACTGACCGTGCTATAGAGGAGAAAAAAACTGGAGTTGAAACTGCATTGAAAAAGTAATTATATCAACACAAGATATTTTATGATTACCTCACTAAGCCATTTTTCTAGGTATTTTGCGACAACAATGACCCATGGGGTGTGACTGTGATCCTAAACATGGAAGGACAAAACACTGCAGTGACTTCACATTAAAAATAAGAACTGACAATGTGGTTGATTAAAGAACCTTCTTGTCCATGCTTTCAAGGTCATAAGAATCTATATGGATCCTCAGTTGATCAAAGGGATGATCCAAACGTAGGTCCTCCAAGGCATTATCAGGGTGAGATTCAATCACTGGGAAGAAAAGCAGTTAAAGTGATGAGTTAGAATAGATAGAATTATCATCAGAATCACAGCACATTAACACCAGTAACAGTAAATATTCACTCACCTGTATGCTCTTCTACCACTAGCCTCATGTAGCCAATGAGCCCATAGGTTTTACAGACCAGAAAGGGCACAGAGGCACTCCACAACACAGAGCCGAGTCTCAAACATGTGCTTTACAACGGGAAGGAAAAAGTGGTAAATGTAAGTATGTGATCGAGGAAAGTTTACCTATTAGTTATTCTTTAAAGATAAATTCTTTAAAATGTACTTTTCTGGTAGCTGAACACCAATGACAACAGTAAATCTGAGGAAAAACTCTGGATTGTTTTCCAAAAGCTTGTCTGGACTCTGCAAATAAATAATTAAATAAATACAAATAAATAAAATAAAATAAAAGGTACATTGTTTCTTAATGAAAATACAAACCTCTTCAACAAAATTTCCAGACACATCACTGTTGAGTTCCTGCAGCAGCTCAGTGGCAGCTTGTGCTCGGTTCTATAGAAAACAAAGCAAAACAAAAAACAAACAGGCGATAAACATTACGCTCAATAACCTGCAATCAGATCGTACTGTTAATCTTACCTTCCCTATGTTATCTCTACTCAAGAAAAAGCTGCAAAAGATTATATTTCTTAATACATATACTTATTAAAATGAAATTTTAACAAAACACGCTTAAATGCTGCCTTACTTGTTTCCAACATCTTCACCAGTAACAGTGTGTCCATCGACGATAGTGAACGCTCCAATACCTGTAATATGACATGATGTGATGATCAGTGAAATAATGCAATGCACAATATTCCTAGTTGTGATGATGGCAGCACTGACCTGGGAGCACCAGGTTCTTCAGGATCTCTGTCCCTGTTGCAGTGGCATTTATGAGGCAGACGTGGGCATTTTCCAAAGCCTCCTGGCCGTGGTCTCCCCACAGTCTGTGATCAAATAGACAGGTGACACAGTGAATGAATGCAATGATTGAACATAAGCACAAATCTAATGGATAGGTGACAGTGAATGAATGAATAGCAGCAGAAAGTAGCTGGTGCATTCCCGTTTATTTAGCATTCTTAAACATTAGATAGTAGCCTGTTATCGTTACGTCTATATAGCACAAAAGCACAACATATTAAGAGGAAAATCCGGTCGCAATTTAATGATGAGCAGTGTTAGCATGTGCTAGCTAACGACTAGCTAGCTACAACAACAAAGCACAAAGTGAGCGAGGCTTTAAGTTGTTATGTTGCTAAATGCATGTGTCGTGATGTCTTGGGACCTATTTTCTACTGTTAGTTTGTGTACCAGACCTACCTCAGTTGCCGGTCGTATTTTTGTTCTTTTGAAGCTTTAGTTGATGCCATGGTAGCTTTCAAATGAGAGACATCTGAAAATGGTCAACAATACGCAGCAGCAGATTCGACAGGAATTGAGACAGTTCATCGCACTTTCGATAAAACGTTTTCCCCAAAATATAATTACAAACATTCACTACAAAGTTTTGGATATGTTTTATGAGAGTTATCAAAATGACAAAGTATTAGTATATTGCAATATGATGCATTAAACGACAGTAAAGGAGTTCTTTGGTGGTGCATTTCCAGGTCACAACACTAGAGGGTGCCATTGTGTGATCTTTCCATCTTAGTGCACTGTTCATGTGTTAAATAGTTTATCTATCGGATGAATACAATCCTATGCAAAATCCTGTGACAAGATGAATTATAAAGCATCCTAATTTCACTATTATTGATTGACAATAAATTCAAGAAACTATACCTGGATTTTTTTATTTTACTTCCTCTGTGATATTTTGAACTCCATAATTTGTGTACATTACATTGTGTCTTATTTTGAAACATTGCACCAATTTCTTGAGCTTGCAAGATAGTTTTCTTGCGTTTCTGTGACAATGACCCTAAAAATGACCCTAGAATTGTGAAACATGCTCTTCAAGTCCTTCTTGTGAAGAACTGGGATGTTCAAAATGTGTTCAGAAAGTTAATAATGAGTTTTGACCACAACTAACAATTTAAATTACTTGTGCCCTCTTTCATTGTTTGTAATAGAAAAATCAGGTATAGGGCCTTTAAGTTGAATAAAATACATCAGCAACAACTTTATAGTGGAAGGAAACAAAATAACAAGAAACAATGCCCAAAAGTAAGGCTAAAGAAACCAAATAAAGTAGAACAACTGTATTTGCTTTGCGCTCATGTGACTGTATTGTTATGGCCCCTGAGCGCGTGAGGGGCGTGTCCAATCAGAGCAGTGCCCTTCCCCTTTGGCCTCCTGCTGAGCTTCTTTAGGAGCAGCACAGATCCATGGCCCTTTGTGATCTCCACGTGTGTCTCCACAGCATCTCAGCAGCGTCACCATGAAAGGGAACCAGTGGGGCTATGGCAAAGAGGATGGTAAGACTACTACTTTATTTTATTATTTCTGCTCCCTGTGAAGGCTGTGTGAGGTCAAGTGCAGGTTGCCTGGACATTAGTGGACTAGGATTAACTTGCTTAGAGGATTGTGTGGTCACCTGTAGTAGCTATCATTGTAAAAAGAGATTAGTCAGAAAAGAAAGTGAATGTTAGTTCCTAGGCAAAAGCAGAAGGAAAGTCTATGAACCAAGCTATTTATTCAATGGCTGATTATTAAATTTACCTACAGTAAAATAATCTCATGGTGATTTTTATCAAAGGGTGATTTTTATGAACTTTACGAATGTCTTTTATGGATGAAATGCTTTTTTAATGCATATTCTCGCTGAAATTCAGTCTTTGAACAGCAAGAATGAATGGATAAACTTGAATCTGATTTATTTTTATATATATTTGTATATAGGTCCAGATGTATGGCACAAAAACTACCCGGTTGCTCTGGGAAGCAGGCAGTCTCCAATTGACATCCCCCGCCAAGTTTCACATGACCCCAGCTTGGGACCGATAGTGCTGGACTATGACCACTGCACCTCCATCAACATCTCCAACAATGGACACTCAGTCGTGGTCAACTTTGATGACACAGATGATCGATCAGGTAAAATATTGTAATGTATAAGTAAATGTATTTCTGTGTTCAAACATAGCAACAAAGAGGAGATAATAAATGTGCGACTCTTTCCTGAAATGCATTGATTTCTATTGTGGGCAAAGTGCAGTCATAATCTAAGCCATAATAGCTGCTTTGAGGAACACTTCCATTTAATCTTATTTTGGCAGGATAGGTGCTTTAAATGGTGGGATTGCCTGGTGTTTTTTTGAAAGTGCAAACTTTTGGCAAAACATCCATAATCAAAGGTGTGTTATTTCAAAGGAAATAACACCCTGTTTATGATGAGGAAAAGGCAGCTAACACTTAAAAGTATGAGATGCTGTCTGCTGGACTGGAGCAATAACAACCTGAAAAAACCTTAATGCTTATTATGAGCTATTCTCATTTATAACTGGGTGGATCCATGTTTTCCACCCTGTCATTACCATCTGTGATAAAGCAAGTAAAATGTCTCTCATAGGTTTATTCAGCTCACTATAAATTGAAGAGGGAGCGTGTCAGCAGATGCACTAATGTGGCAGCATTTCTCCATAGTTTAAATAAAGTACGCAAATCCCTTAAACCTGCTCTTGTCACTGCGCCAGGCCATTTCCAGCCGGCTGTGCCCAAGGTTTGTTAATTGCAAGAGGCAGAGACTAAAATAAATGTGATTGTTAATAAGTAATTGTTATCAATTGCAGATACAGTATAACTTCAAAGCTCACATTTTACAACATAGTGACCTTTAACCTTTTGATACAGCAAATAATGCTCCATTTGAGTGTAGTGTAGTATCTTGCTGAAGATATAATAGATAAGACTAATAAGACTGCAATTGTTGACCAATGGTCGTCTCTGCCAACCAGACAATGATTAGTTTGCACTTCATTGCATAATTATATTAATAATTAGCTATATTAGGGTTATAATAACTTGCTCTTCTAATGTACACCTGGAGTTGAGCTTTAGTCTCTGCTCTATTGATATTTCTGACATGTTAGCTTGATTTTAACATAAACTTTGATTAATAATGAAACTAAAATGCTGTACCCAAGACAATAAAAAAGGAAAGACAAAACAAAACTGTTGCTAGTACTGAATGCTGTACTGCTCATTACACAGGTAGTACTGTATATATGTATAGACAGTGCAGTAATAGTAATGGTTGCCATATATTTTTGCTGATGGACATTTGTGGGTCAAAGCAAAGCCATGGTAGGATTTTGATGATTGATGGATGTGAAGCCTGAAACAGGATGCTGTTTATTCTTGACAGAGCAGGGACATTAAACATGTCATGTGTTACTACTATGGCTTATTCATGTTTGTTTACGTGAATGTAAAATAGGAATTGGATCAACACAAGACTAGTCAGAGATGTTTTTTCTATCAGCAGTAATGCATATAAACCATTTTACATCTGTGTCCTCTCTCACAGTGATCCATGGAGGCCCCCTTGAAAACCCCTACAGGCTCAAACAGTTCCACTTCCACTGGGGAGGGAAGGGCTGTGACGGCTCTGAGCACACGGTCGAAGGCAACAGTTACGCATCTGAGGTCAGTGGCAGCTTTTATTACAACACTATTCTGCTGAGTATTGTGCAGTAAAGTTTTGTTTATGAGCAAGAAACACTGTTTCGTTTCATAAAAATTGAGAGGAATCCATTATTTACTGAGTTTTCTGATGATCTCTGATATACACTGGTGACATGATTCGATTATTATATGGTTATATGTTTGTCTTCTTCCAGCTTCACCTTGTGCACTGGAATGCAGTCAAGTACAAATCCTTTGATCAGGCAGCGACCGCTCCTGACGGTCTGGCTGTTGTTGGCATATTTTTGGAAGTAAGGTGTTCCCACTTTTATCAACACTAGTAAACATCTTTCACTGAAAATTATGTCATCAGGGACACCCTTTAAACATGTCATGTTTGACTGCAGTTGCCATTAGTTTTAACATTCAATATTTGTTCACACTGTTCTAGAACTTGATGTTTAGATGGAGGGCTGTCCTAGTATAACTTATGAAAAATTAACTATGTTTCTTCCTCTTCTTCTTCTACGTCTTTACGATGACGACGATGATAATGATTTACAGAGATATTTACTATAAGTACATCAAAACATCTGCAATTTCCCAGTTATACTAGAAATACACAGCTATAGAATAAAGAAGTCCTCACCTGAACCCAGTATATGAGGACATTTCTATGTGTGTGACGTGTTTGTTGTTCCATAAGACAGGTGATGACCACAGATGGCTGCACACAATTACAGATGCTATGTACATGGTCAAATATAAGGTCAGTAAACATAATGTTCAGGTTTGTCATAAGCATGTCATAATATTGAAGTGCCTTTCTCTGTTTCAGGGCAGTGTAACAGACTTTAAGGGTTTCAATCCAAAGTGCCTTTTACCAAGTAACCTCCACTACTGGACGTATCTGGGATCCCTGACCACGCCCCCACTCCATGAGAGCGTCACGTGGATATTACTTAAAGAACCAATGGTAGTTTCAGAAAAACAGGTGAGCTGGGGAACCTTGTTCTAGATGGTAATTTGTTGTATTATGCTACTGACGTTACTATTTACATCATGTTGCAAATTCAGATTCGGTTTATTTAATATTTGCAGTGTAAAGAATACATTGGGAAAAGGTGCAAGTAGCTCAAAATGCACTGCAAACATCCGTACAAACGGACAATAGTTAAATTATTAAGGGAAATGGCCTAAATGCATAATATTCAAGCCTTTAATGTCCATACATTTGTTAAGCTTGTTTGATAATTTTATCATTTGTTCTTATCTCGGTCAACCTAGTACAGTCAACATCATTTGACAATCTTTAGAACAATGGAACAGTTCAGAATACCTTAGAACCAATATCCTCTTTTCTCTATTTAAGCCTGCTGTGTAACCCTATTATATACATGTAGCAGACCATATTACACATGAGTGATTGTTCTTGGTAGCCTAATATGAAATTCTTAGTAGCCTGTCTTAAAGCACATTGCTGACAGGTTGAGCTGACTAACTGGCTGAGCTCGGTGCATGCCTGCCCTGTCCCCTAGGCAGGACGGCGACTGCTGCAGCCGCTGGATTATGCTCTTTGTTGATCTTTACTAGTTGAGCTCCACGCTTTAACTCCCAAGTGAAGTATGGAGTTTCAGCGATAGCATCACTCGAGTGAGCAGGCATGAACCTCGTGTGTGAAGCAGGGGGGGCAGGCCACACAATGGGCCCCACAACCTTGGAGTCCAGGCCTGGAGCCTTTGATCTCCTTCAGCTGGTGACCCTGATGGATGAATGGCTGGACAGTGCTGGGCTTTAATTGAGAAATGCCTGTGTAGAGACCCAGCACGGAAAGGCTCTTATATAACTTCTATTAATTTGTTTTTCACCAACATAACACACGGGTGTATCATTCAGACGTCTTTGTTTTGGAGGTTTTCATGTCGATATATATTAACAAAATGCATTTTCCTGATCACAGCTGGGTAAATTCCGACTGGTTCTCTTCACTGGAGAAGAAGAAGACCAGAGGTTGCGGATGGAGAACAACTTCAGGACGCCCCAACCCCTGAAAGGCCGCAGGATCCGCTCTTCCAACTGAAGACGAATAAGAAATACAGTTTTACAGAGAGAGTTTTAGGCAACTGAATGCAAACGCTGGTGTGGGATATGTTTACACTGCACAGGACAAAGAGATTTTTGAAGTTTTTATGGCTAATGATTATTGAATTATTTCAACATACACATGGTATATGTGAATTATGATTCTGAAGTTGTTTCCCACTGTCAGATTTCCATGGTGCTGTTATGTACACTGTCAATGTGAAGCACAGAGGTTTCCCCACACTCGTCGGTCACAGTATGTGGAGCCTGACTTCTGCTGATCCCTTGATCCCCTGGACTTTCAGACTCTCGCAGGAGGATTCCGCTCCAGGTGGACATGGATCCCTCTCCCTGACAATCCTCATTGGAGGCCAGATTAGATTAGGCTGCAGTTGTCTGCACTGTTTCATGGCAGATGGCATGTCTGTGGTACTTAAGAGATCAGTGCAAATATGTTGTTATTGTTTTAATAGTGTTATTGCTTTTATTTGGGCAATTTTTAGCACCCTAATAAATTAGATTAATTACACATTGGACACTTTACAGTCCACAAACTAGTCTCACATTTCATGTGTATTTACAATGGACTCTGAACAGCCTTACATCTGATACTGCTGTTCACTGCAGCAGCTCATCAGGAAGCCTTTGACTAATACTGTTGTGTTGTAAATCTCACAAGTAAAATGTCAGGGATAATTCATTTTGAACATGTTTTGAAGAATGGGCAACACTCTGCAGACTGTACTATGTGTCTGTGGATCTTTAATTGAATTGTGTGAAAGAATGAAATAAAGGTGGTACAACAGTCTTTCTACTTTCCATGTCCTGTTTTGCAGAATACTTACAGAATCAAAATGTACTTGACAATAGCAAAAACATATTGCACCCAGAAATTACCCACTGCTGAATGCACTCTTAAACTCAAAACAAAATGGCATGGATGAATCTGTGCTCAAGATGTGACCAGAGTAAATATACTATCAGTTCCTTATAGTAAGTTTGTATTTTTGTTCTGTGTACAATAGATTCTCATGTGCGTGTTTTACTACTAAATCCTTTTCATTTTAAGTGGCATTATAATCTTTAGTTTGCACTCTTGGTGGAACATTTAGAACTCTCTTTATTGGATCATATACATAAGGAGGCTGGAAAAACGCTGCATATCACCACCAGGGGGCAGAAGCACACCATTTTCACTCGCAGCCAGAGCCACCAAATTAAAGCCAGGGTTTTCACTGTAGGATCAATTTTGAGAAGAGACATAAATAATAATGAGTGTGAACAGTAGGAATGAGTTGGTTCACACTGATTAACTATTTCTTCTTTCTTTATGTCTTTATATTGCAGTAAATGGAATTATTTTGTGGAAACATATATGTGCTTTACAGACAACATAATGCACACTCTTTTCTATGTTGTTGTTCTACTCCTAAAACCTTCACCAGGGGGCAGTGTTTATGTTTTATTGTTCCAGCTGATGGTATCTCTGGCACAAGAAAAACAACAATTTTATTACAGCGGTGAAATAAAATTATAAAGCCATACAACTGCACTGTGTCCAGCGATGGTAAATATAAATGTCAAAAGTGGAATATAATATACTCATTGTGAGCTATTTCTAGCCCTGCCAGACAAAGACTATCTTGTATCTGCTGCTAATAATAGCTCTCGACCTTGGCAGAATCTGCCCTCCATCTTTTTATTCTATGTAGTGTATGGTGCATTATTGTGTTTGAATTGGAGTAGAATCCTATTTGGTGATAAGGAATAACATAAAGTGACACATTTAGAAGCATTTATTTGTGGTCTTTATAGAGATGTGGAAATACCTGGCACATCATGCAGCCACAATCAATGCCCTATGTAAGAAGATATAGGCTGGGTTCAGAAATAGAGTAATTCATGCGTATTTATAGAAGCAGCAGATACAGGCTTGTAACACTAACTTATTTTTCCACGTACACTGATTCATCCAAGCATCAAGTGAAACATAAAGCCCGACTTGCACACAGTTTTAAACATAGCATCTATGGGAAATGACCTGACAAAAGGCTTTCAAATTCCATTGCTTATGGGTTTTTGTGCTGAATCTTTTTAATGTGATTGTGTCCAGATTAGTTTGTTCATTTAAAACACAATGTAATCTTTAATACCGGATTAATAACAGAATATTATTTCTAGGGTTCTATGAGTGATCAGCCAGACCACTATTAAGTGTCACTATTTAAATACATGTGGAAAAAGGGCACCATTCATTTATCAGTGATTTGACTGCAAAGAGGGAGTTTGGCTTATTGCATTTTGACACTAATAAATGCAACTAATAAGACTAAACCCAGCAAGTTTTAAGGAAGCAACACAGATATTGCCTTGACAGTGGGTTGCTGTAGGTTGAAATAGTATTCAGTTTCATAAATCCATAAATGTACACACAAAAACAAACAATGACAGCACAGTGCTTTAGATATGAATTCAGTTTTATCATGCTTAGCTGCATAATGTCAAAGTACAACCCCAATTCCAATGAAGTCGGGATGTTGTATAAAATTTTGCATTAAAACAATAAAATGTATCAGTTTGAACATTGAATATGTTGTTTTTGTGATGTTTTCAATTGAGTACAGGTTGAAGAGGATTTGCAAATGTTTGTATTGTATTCAACTTCTGTATTGGTTTTTGTACTAGGCCCGGTTTATGTTAAGGTCATTACAGTCAAGGCTTTATCCAAACAAGCCTCTGATCTCTCCTTTTCATCTGAGTGTTTTAAAGCCTCTAGTCTCCAGGCATTAAGTCATGTTTGGGGTTTTTTTGACTCCAAACACTGTCGTCCGCGCTCCTTAAATCACCGAAACTCTCCGACGGCGGTGACTCTATCTCGCCATCGAGGGCCGGAGTCACGGGCCTGTTTCCATGGAGACAAACAGCGCCATCACACACAACAACACATGCAGCTCTCAGCGGCAGCTCGTATCTCTGCAGCTTGACCGAGAGCCAGGGATCCATACTGGGCTGGCCGAGTCACAAGATACCCCTCCAAATGAGCAATGTGCTGCCTTTACACCCTAAACCCTGTCATCGACATGTGTGCGACCAGGCATTTGATTATTTATACGACAGAGGGGCATGACCAATGAGCCTTTCACCCAATAAATGCAATAAAATACAAGGATTTCTTTTTCTATTACAGGTGTTTTTACTGTTCCCTTCAAAACAACAGATTCAAGAACAAAGCAAGCATGCAAAATAGGCCAGAAAATTCATAATTTCTTCTCATAAGGTAAAACTCAGTATCTACAGCAAGTCTGTATTTGTATAGAGCCTATTCTTTTTGGCAAATGCCTATCAAGCTCACAGACACACACCACCTGTTCCGTTATCCCACAAGCTTTGGCCTTCATTCAGAGGTCAAGGTTAAAGCTGACCAAATAACAACATGCCAGTGATCATGAAACGCCTTTTATGGTTTTCACACGTGAACTTAATAACATTAATGCTGTCAGCCGGCGGCCTTGGTTCGCCAGATAGTTTATAAATCTTACAAGTGGACGAGATGAGTCCACTTCATGGGTCGCCTGTTGGTGGTCTGGAATGATAATTACAGAAATGGATAGTTGTGAAGGAAACAGGGGTCGTGATCTGTAATTCTGTACAGGCCTGTCACCGTCTTCTATATACGATGCGCTGTGATTTAATGGCTACTGGGGAAGTGCCTGCTGTGCTGGCCTTGTGTAATACGTGGTTGACTTTACGCACGTACGGCAATAACCTTGATTGATCAACTTCAAGAAAAAAATATATAATCAAAACTGTTTATATGGAGTACAGTACTAACATTGAGAATCCTGTGTTAGCAAGCCAAAATCACTCTGGTTTGTTATTATACTGGTATAGCAAATCCACTAATGCTGTTTATAAGAGGAAGCAGAGCAGGATGTACATCCTCAAGAGGCTGGCCTCCTTCAGGGTCTGCTCTAAGTTACTGTACATGTTTTACCATGTACCATGTTTACCATTAGTGTCCTTTTGTGTGCTGTTATGTGCTGGGGGACAGCACTAATAAAAGGGACATTCAGAGGCTGAACCGGCTCATAAAGAAGCAGAGGAAAATGTTAGTTCTGCATTAGTATTCTATATCGGATATCGGATACAGAGAGTATGAGTGCAATAGCAGTCACACACCTTTAAAAACATGCACGTTCAGGCAGCGCATACGAGAAGACTGACACATGACCTCTCTACACTTTACCCTTCTTTGAGTCACAGGTTGGGCAGCAGACACCACATGACACCCTGAGGTTAGCATGACTTAACTCTGTAACCCTTCACCCTGACTGCTGTGTTAGTGTTGTCACTGTGGTGTGTAGCAACGCACAACCAGTGATACATCAAGCCCACTCACCCTCTATTTATCCATGCAAGTGTGTTTAAAACCATTGTCAGGGAAATGTATCTTGCCAAAATCATACATAATGGTATCTGAGGATCATCCATTAGAAGAAGTGCTGTTTTAGACAACACACAGGAGATGACATGGACCAGCAGTCACTACAGCCGCTTCTGAAGGCCCATCATTCCTCTTAAGTAAATTACTCCAGCACTATGTTTCAAAGGTGACTACTTATTGACTTTTCTCACTGTAGCGGCTTACTTACACCTTCCCTCAGCCGCTTTATGGGGCAATCCATTTGACACCAAACATAAACCATCTCCATGACATGACATCTTTCTTATTTTTATAATGGTGACCTTGAATGGTGACTGGTCAAAGACTAGTGAATGTGTGAAAAATGAGAAGCAATCTGTTTATATATTTTGCCTGGTCAGCACATTTGTCCAGACCTCTTCACTGGGATGGTTCTGGGGGACACCAGACCCAGGGCTGGTCCATATTTTAAAGACTTTTAGCAAATTAAATGAGAATTGAATATTTCAGTATATAGACTTACATTAGTGCATACATATTCTTTACAGTTTGATGACATTTAAAACCTTTTATAAAATAGAATTTGCGAAACCATTAAACTGAAGATGTTACGGATGTGACTCATGCCCTTTGAGCCCCACTAGACACACCTTTTTCAAATATATTTTTATGGACCTGTACAAATGTGTGAAGAAATGTCCTTATAAATCTAAATAATTTGTAACAATTTACAAATTTGCTAAATAAAAACAGGTTTTTGTATGATAAAACCTCATAACATAAAAAGCAGTAAAATGTCTGTATCAAAACAAACTTTTCTTTATGAAATCTGAAGCACAGACAACCCAAACCTCCAGACAGGGCCATTACAGAGGAATCTGATAGCTTAATGCGTCTGAATGGGATAGACCTGTGACATTATCTCTCCCTTCATTATTCTGGATTGTCTCCAAAACATCAAGGGACCTCTGGCTGGTTTGATTCCTGCCGCACATTCACTATCTACAGTGCAGCTCCCATAACCGTCCAGCGCTCACACGTTTGAGTCACAGAGGTCAGTCATGCTCCTAGAAGCGTCACAAGTTTCCAAGATCCCTATCCCCCCTCAAG
Organism: Lythrypnus dalli; assembly: GCA_011763505.2. NCBI lineage: Eukaryota > Metazoa > Chordata > Actinopteri > Gobiiformes > Gobiidae > Lythrypnus > Lythrypnus dalli. The sequence goes on from JAADKR020000016.1 coordinate 13,479,702, forward strand.
CCCCCCGGGTCAAAAATAGCCTCATGTTAGCCTTTTATAAATCGCAGCGTTGCTATTAAAAGCACTGCCCCGCTTGATCGCTGGTCTCAAGCCACATTAGCACTATCTTTAGCTTTATTTATGTCCTGGTGTTGACAGCAGCACTTGCACAGCTTTCCCGTCACTGTTCAATAGGTCACATGTGTCCGCAGCCTTTGGTCTGCAGTAGGAATGAAGTGAAATCAGTTGCAGGGCTTCCATTCTGGCATGCAGAGAATCCTTTCAAAGTCTGCAGATAAATAAAATAGGCAAACAAAGTATTGTTTGAGAGCAGAGAGCAGCAAAATGGGTCGATAGCTGGCTGTGTTCCGATGGTCATCTTTGGTCTAAAGAGGGAGAAAATAATATTGTCCTTGCACTCCAGACTCACATCTCTGATGAGACTCCATTAGCACCTATGGTTCTCTCAGAGGGGAGCTTTATGATGGACTCCAACAATTTTCTGGTAGATGGTGGGTCAAGGCTGATGGAGGGATCTTTAATGACAGCCTCATCAAACGATTGCAACTTATCTGATGGAAGGGAGGAGGGTTTGTAGAGGGCATTTGTGTTGTGTCCACAATCAAGTTTGGTTTTAGAATCCATAATGATACAGGTACTGTGCATTGCTGGCATCTCTTTTCTTTTTTGCTCCATGATGGATTGGTAGGCTGGCCAAAGTTTACCTTCTAGAAAGCTATCAACAACTGTAACAGCGATCAACAAGCAAACTCACAATGCTGAGGAAAAAACAATTAACCACCAAATCAGCTGCAGAAACATTTTCTTCTTGAGATTTCCTATTATACAGAAATCAATTTAAAACTACCCCACATAAGAATATACTTTTTTTAAAATTGTTAAATCAATTCCTCCTATTATAACACATTGTTTCTCTCTTATTCCTCCTTCTTACAACATACAATGCTGTCCCCACTCTCCAGGGTTGACCACATCCTTTACAAAAACAATTCAGCCACAGCAGCTGCTGAGTTAACGGCCTGCTGCTCCTCGCTCTCAGATTCTTTCCATCCACTACTCCACTTAGTGTTTATGGAGCTCTCCCGGTGACAGAGAAGCCCTGGCGCTGTTGTGAAAGATGTTATGTTTTATTATAGTCACATGCTGGGAACTATTGTTGAATACGGGGCCGCATGAATAGAAAAGACCATTATAGTGTGGCTTCAGTTGATTAAAATCGGTCACGGCTTTGTGCTGAGGCCCACACATTTGCCCCGACCTTGATTTTTATTTGCGCGTGCGGTGTCTGACCCCATTACTTTCTCTGTGTTGTTGTTGTTGTCTAGAGATGGACTTCTATTTTGAAATTTCCGGAGCATAACGGCTTAAGTAGGCTAATATACGTGAAGAATATACACTAATCTACTGTACATTCATAAAAAAACTGGGCTGCAACAAGGAGAATTATGTTATAGTAGGTTTTCTTACTTTTGCAGTATAAGGCTCTTTCAAAAGCAACATTCTGGGAAATGTTTATGTATAAATCTGTGCTTATTGGTTGCCATTTCAACATATTTGTTCAAGTTTGGGGATATTTTATAAGTAAAAGGACCTCAAAATACCAAAATACTACTACAGTACACATAAGGCCATACTGATAGGGCAAGCACTGAATCAAATAACTTACACTACCTTGCATCAGCCTGTGCGGCCTTTAGGGAATAGCCATATTTATTAAATGGGACACACTTGATTTTATTTTATCACTGGTCCTTTCCCAGCCCTTTCCACCTTGTATGTCTCATCTGGCTCCCGTGATCTGAAAGCTTTCTGGTCTGTGTGATCTTTGAAAAGTGCCCACACAAGGACATCACGGCGGCCCACTCAGACTTCAGCTCATGAGTGATGGCACAGATCACTCCTGTTTGTACTTGGAACAGAAGGAAAAAAAAATATGTAGGTGGACTTTTGTCTCAAGACCGCTGCTTTGGTGCACTTAAGGCCTGAGTATATGTGGGCGACCATGCCTTAATGCACAAGGGCCCATTGCTCTTTCCATTAAAAGTGAGCTTGTTATTGGAGAGGGAATAGGTGGCTGCTGCCGGCTATTTTTAATCATCCATTGAGCAGCGCATTGATCCGCATGGAGTGTCATGCAAATGGCTGGAGCAAGATGGAGATGTGCCAGAGATTGGGCGAGATGTGAGTGGGACGAGAGTGTCTGAGCGGAACATTTTATGTAATTGTATTAAGGCTAATTACAGTTCGTTTTGTCGCTGTCGTCCAAAGACCAGAGATGACGTTATTTTAGATTTGTGTCTTGTGTATATGCTTGATGAATGCAAATTTCCACCTTGATGGACAATAAACTATTCTATTCTATCGTATCCTATCCTATCCTATCCTATCCAATCCTATCTTATTCTTTTCTCTTCTATTCTTTTTTGTCATGTTTCTCAGCTGTAGCCACAGGTGTTTCCATAGTTACACATTGAATTATAGTCATCACAGGTAAAGAGTGACACTGTTCAAATCTTACATACAGTATGTAATCATGAAGCTTATTCAAAGACACCTACACTGTCTCGGAAAGGGAAGAAAACCGTATCTGTTTAGTGCTTTTCACATGAACCAAAGTGCTTCAAAAAGCACAATTTTCTGTTCACTCTGTAGCATGTTAAGGAGGGCAGGTGGTTACATTCTTATATTTTAGAAGCCACACACATGTATTTAAGTTTGGAGTCAGATGCAACAACTCTAGGGGTATAATTTCCAATATAAATAAAGTAAAATTAGCCCAAAAGCCACATGCATTGACTTTCTAGAGAAGAAAACAGTATTCAGTGACAGTAGGGAAACCCGCAACTTCAATGTGTGGCCATGCACAACTGGAGCAGCTCAGAGCTCAGAGTCACATCAGCACTAAAAGAAAACTCACACTTTATGAATGTAAATGAGGCAGCAGACAAGGCAGTAAACACAAACAACGGGAGGAGGAAGTGTGGAAGGCACAGGCAAAAAGATGCAAAAGGGACATTTTCATACTCTTGGTGCTGCCACTTGCTGGATCCAAGTCTACTTTTCCACATGCTCTGTAGCCACATCTGCCCTGGAGCAGACTGACAGAAGTGTGGCTTATACTAAAACACCACACACACAGACATCACACAGACCTGATATTCCCATCCACAGTCTCCAGTTTATGTACATCAGACCCAAGTCACCTCAGAGACCTGAAGAGATGGGGATTCATCGAGATCAGAGCAGCCCCTCAACACAAAAACCTACTGTAGCTGATAATGTTACTTCATACCATTTCACAACAACTTGCAACACAGAAAAGCTGTTATTTTTGTCAATTTAGAAGCCTTCAATTCAGTGAACATTGATATTACCATAATTTGTGCTAAAATTACACGTTTATAAATACAGTCTTACTCCCACATTGACCTTGATTAAAATAGTCTGTATTGAGAGGAAGTACTTTTCCCACCTCCTCCTCGTGTGATCAGCAGCTTTTGTCCTAACGCCTGATACGAACCCTGTGAGAGCGCCCTCGTCGTAATGAGCTTCCCATAAACACTGTCCAGCACTCTGCAGCACTCACTCTCACATGGTTCTGCATGTGCAATACTGTGGGCTGGGTTAACATACGACCTTTACTTTAGGGTCTATGGGGTCTGTACACAAGAGCTAAAGTGAAATGCAGTAAGTTTGTTTTGTTCTTTTTCCTTATAACACTTTCATACACAGTATCTTTGGCTACTATTCTAGGAGGCCAACAATAAGCCCTAAGGGAGTCGTATTTCCACATCCTGAATGAAGTGTCAGCCTTGTGTGTGCGCAAGGGTGAACGTTACTGGCAATTTCAGTAAATGGGAGTGGATGAAATTTCCTTTCACTTTCCAATTCACAAACAGCCTCACAGCAAATGTTACACAGTGCACCTGTTGTAAATGCTGCTTACAGTCAAGAGACAGAGCTGCAGTCTGGCTCCGACTCAGTTTGTTTTCTTCTTCTGGAATTAAATTGTTCAATCACAGCTTCCTGCCTCAAATGTAAGAGTGATTATAGAGACTGAAATAACATAAATAGCAGGAGTGACGCACGCAGTCTGTCAAATGTCCATTTTCATGTGACAGGCGCTTAAACTGTTTTCCATTTGTGGACACTGAAATTGCGGGATAAAACATATAATACAATAGAGAGGCCTGGTGTTTTTCAAGGCTTTCTGACAGTGTGGAGTTGAGTGCAGCTCTTCACCAAACTACTGTTTATTTTTGTCAGACAGGCACTTTTACCTCTTATACAAACGTAATTGAGGATTTTGTTGTGGTTGAGATTTACAATTTGAGCAAACACCGTTTTACTGTATGCTTTCAGGAAGCCCCAATTAATATCTAATGGATTTGGTCTATAGACAATAATACTATATGTATATCAAATAAAAGCTTTTGTCTATCACCTCATCACCTTTTCAAATAAGTATCTATATAGTAGATATTTCAGTCTGAATGTAAAGGAATGATTTTGATGTTTGTCTTTCAATCAACACTTTAAAATGCAACAAAAAAACAGGCTGTCCAGGCAATACTTTTGGTTTCTTGCAATATTTTAGAGTGATGCCAATAAAGTTTGGTATTGTGTTGTTAAAACTCCAACGTTTTCTGGAAACTGGGGCACATTCCATTATAAGATGATTTGAAAATCATTGTTTTCTGATTTTATTTACACTTTCCACACCATCCCAACTGTATTGTAATTGGGGTTTGTATTTATTAGTAGTGACCAGGCAGCAAACAAAGTTGTCTCTTCTCTACATTGTTTTTGTTGTTAGTCTATGATCAATGCTTGCTGACTCCCACTAAAATGTCATATATTTTTGGGAGCAGTCAATTTATAATATTAGATTCTGACCTCTATTAAAACCGGTCCAGTGTTAAACGGCTGGTCTCTTTCCCTGCAGCTCCAGACAGCTGGGCCCCCTCACTCTGAATGATGCAGTGTAACACCAGAGGCCTGTGCTGCTATGGGCCGTCCTGTCACTGTGTTCATTTGTCCAGAGAGTGGAAAACCCCTGCGCCTCAAGGCCTATCTCTGCTGCCCGTAACTGCACTCATTTGTACTGGTCAATGGTTTACTGGACAACTGGACAACCCCAGGTACTGGACACCCACTCTTAGATGGCATTTATTGCTGCTTAGCTGTTTACCCAGAAATTCCCAGGTGTTTTTGTAATGCTACATGTTAAGCTCGCTCTAGAAATTGGACTTTTGTTCCCGAAAATGAGATCCATGCATGCACAGGGTGTTCTCAGTCATGTTTGCATTTCAAATATCACAGTGTAAAAACAAAATGTCCAACAAGAACTCAATGACTCCATTCTAAACTTACATCAGATATGGTACAAGGTAGAAAACCAATCAAAATGTTCACAACCTTTTCTTGAGGTTACAGCAAAGCAAGCACTTAGATCAAAGGAGACCAGAGGAATACACTATAGCAGGGTCTGAACAAACTGAAATTGCAGAGAGCTACTTCACTTTGAGGATACTTCAGTGACTTTCAAACGTATGTGGAGCACACCTGGGACACTTCCAGCTCCACATGACATTTTAACTCAATACTGTGGAGAGTGGACGTGTTCAAGTACCTCAGAGTCTTATTCACAAGTGACAGAAGAAAAGATGGAGAGGCGGATTGGAGAAGCATCTGTAGTGGACTGTTGTGGTGAAGAAGGAGCTGAGTTGAAAGGCAAAGTTCTTGATTTACTGGTCGATCTATGTTCCCACTCTCACCTCTGGTCATGAGATCTGGGCAGTGACCGAAAGGACGCATGAGGTGGAAATGAGATTCCTTGATATTTCTTGATTCTTTATATATGTAGCCCTTGTTTCCGCAACACAATTAATTGAGTGGGCTTTGGGTTCTTTTGTAGCATACTCTCGTACTTTGTAGGTTTAACCCTAACTACTCTCTTAATTTGGGATCAGTGGAATACATTAGAAGTAGTACTAAACACTATATTGGACACTGGTGGATGACTGTGTAAATTAACCACTAAACACAAGGTAATATATAAAA
>JAADKR020000016.1:13487751-13499381 GCA_011763505.2 Lythrypnus dalli
ACAAAAAACAACAGTGGTTTGTCCTGGCAAGAAAACCACGGCACAACGTACTTAAAAGTTACAGGAAAATACAAAAACAAGCGAACGCGCTCTACTGTTGCTGTCCTGTGTCCCGAACCAGATCTAACCAGTTGCGTGCGTTACCTTCAAAGACTTTTTCTAAAAAAGGAAATTTACACTTTTCACAGGAACTGTAAAATAAATTAAATAATATTATTTAATAACACATTTTAGCTATGTATATATATATTTTTAACATCTTACCATGAACTTGGCATTTTAATAAAATAATGGAATAAAATAAATGCTATTGCAGACCTATAAACACGAGTGAAATGCTTAAAATGTAAATATTTAATTGTTTAGTGTTTTGTTGGTTAGCAAAGTTTTGAACCTAGCTGTGTATAAAGATTCACTTGATCCAGTCAGTAGCAAATATCCTTCATTTATAAGGTCTAAACAACATAAATCAGTCTTTCAAAACTGTGCTAATAACATTTGAACTATAATATCAATATTGCTTTTTGCCAGGTTACAATATGCACAAACTATAATAAAAGCACATTATTTTAAATACATTTACATAAAGTCCAGACACAACTGCAAATTCACCTCATCAACAGAAAATGAGTGGCACAGACTGAACGACATTGGGACTTATGACTTATTCAACTCCCTAATGGCACAATGCAAAGGAATTCCTGTATATAATGTCCATCTAATAAATCATGCAGATTTTATTTCTTTTCAAATGGAAGTGACACATAGAGGCCTGAACAGATCCATATTTCCAAAAAACAACAGGAAGTGCTCAGAATAGCTCAGAACATGCTGCCTTTATTTACATTATCTATGCTATTGTCATTTATCATTTATAAGTGGTACTATATTGTGGTATATCTTTTTGTCTCCTTTTAGCAGTAGATAAAATTAGCCGTTTCAAAGTGGCTGTTTTGATATCTAGAATAGAAAGAGTATAGTTTGGGCAAATATCCCAATCTAAGAAACATAAACATTTGTCTGACTAACTGTTTTGGGAGTGACGGAATAAGATAAATATCAAAGGATGTTTTTAGTGAGGAAAAAAACACGTAATGGGATTTTGTGATGAAAACAGCTAAATGGAAAACTGTCAACTTTGGAGCTGACGTTAAGCCTCACAAATTAAAACAAACTGAAAATAGCCGGGGCTGAGGGGAAAGGGCAGTGGGATCAGTGACGGCAACAGTGCAATGGAAAAAGGCTCGGCCGCTGGGGGAACTGGCCACTGCCCTGAACTTGAGTGCTGCTCGTGTGGGGAGTTATCTGTGAATTTCCCAGCCTTATGCAGTGATTGGAAAGCTCACCCTCAGCCTGTTTGTCCACAGAGAGTCCACTGGAACATGTCTGAGATGAAGCTGGACATCATTTCTCCAATGCAACACTTGACCCGGTGTCAGGAGATAATCCCAGCTGCTCAGAGCTCTATAACGGAGCATCTTCTCCACTGTGAGACTGTGCAGGAAAAAAAGTGGCCGAGCTGTAATGGGGAGTGGGCTTTAGATGTCTGTGAGTCACTTCTGGCACATGGGCGGAACAACATGTCGCTTTTCTGCTGTTTCTGTCCCATTTGGTTGGAAAATATGACACATTTGGTGGCACTGATGAATGTTTTAAAGGTCAAAAGCAATGCCAAGGTAAGATTAGTGAAGGGTGAGTAAGCACTAATTGGTTTTAAAATGCCTGACTTCAACATGACATTGTATTTAATGATTTTTTGACTATTAAAAATGTGCACATGTGCAAGAACGACAGTGCAAAGTGAACCAAAAAGCAACTGCAGTTGGCATTTGCATGTCTAAAAAATGCCAAAAGGACAAAGTGCACATTTAGCAAGAGTGAGAAGAGCCTGTTGCTGCAGTCATTCCTTTGAGCAGACAGTGTCATGCAGGTGCTCTGTGATACTGAGGACGCCCTGCAAGACACCAACCTCCTTTGCAGCTCCCACTGCTTCTGCTCCATGCTGTGACTGTGGAGACCCAGATAGCAACATGGATTCAATCACATACTATCGGTCTATCTGGAGGTGACTGCTCTGAACTCCGTCTTGTTCCATCCCTTCACACATGACACTAGTGCTGTATTATCAGAGCAGAGAAATAGGCTGGTAGTCTGGGTAGGCTTGGCTAGGGAAACATTGAGTGCTTGAAACAATGTTCTGTGTACTCCATAATGTACAGTATATCTGATTTGCTGGATTTATGTGACAGTCAGGGCCTTGTGCCTGCTCCAGCTGTTCCAGGAGCCGCCTGCAGAACCTTCAGGTATGTGGGGTGTATTGAGCTCCTGTCAATGAAACCTGATTAGACCTCTGGGCCCAGTGTCTTTCAGTGGACCTTCAATTGTTGGTCTATTCATAGCAGCACTCTGGCCTGGATATAGCTCTGCTGCCTCGTGGCTCGTCTGGGCCACCATTTAAAACAGCTCTAATCACAGGGACGCGCTGGATGTTAATGTGATTACCGACCGCATCATTTTAGAGGGACTCATTAAATTGAAAGTTTTTTTGTGCTCAATGTGGGGCAGGTTACAGAAAGTACAAGTATCTCAGCAGGTCATTGATGATTGTTGAGGAAAATGGGAATCTGCTTGGGTATACATACTGTATTTCATTCCTCGAGGCAGAATAAAAGCTTGTGTTTGGTGAATTCATCCAAAATTTATTCCTAGGAAAGAATGTGAGATTGCATTTTGTGTTAGGGCCCACTGTTGTTTGTGAGTTGACCAAATTTTGTGTTAGGGCCCACTGTTGTTTGTGAGTTGACCAAATTTTATTGTACAGTGGCAACCCCGTCGACAGGGGTGAGTGTGTGTGAGTCATTTATATTAAATTTCATGAACTACTAACACAATTTCTCAGTTGACTCATGGGGTCCAGTGTTGGGAAGAACGGCATTTTAATATAATGGAGTTAGTCATTCCATTTGATTTACCAGTAACTAGTCATCTAATTTATTACTATTTCCTTTATAACTCGTCCCGCCACCATGAAATTTGGTCGACCCTTGACTTGAAGTAATAGTCTGCTGCTGCATCATCATAACTACTCTACAGCTCTGATGACTTCATGGTGAGTATTCACATTACATATGGTGACAAAAACAATTTTGTTTGACCTAAAATGACAACCGACAGAATAAGTAAGAAATAATACAAAGACATTTTAAAATACAAACAATAAGAGTTCAGAGTGAGATTAAATGTGTGGCACTTTTGTAATTGAAACAAACAAACAAAAAAAGTAAAAAAGCCTAATATGCACATAACATAATAAAGAATCTGCCCAATACCAATTTAGATGTACATTTCATTTCATAAATAAAAAAAGAAAAGTTTGCATCAGTCTAGGTAAATAAATGTTGTGTAAAATCGGGACTACCTCTGTTTTCTAATAGTTCAATAAGCCAGTGAAGTCAAGCAGTTACACAGAGGTCTTGAGTGGGACGAGCTCCTGGTTCGACTTGCTCTCGTCTTTGGGGTTTTGGTATGAAAGTCTGATGAATATCACAATAAGAATAACTCCTGTGGAGACAGTTACAGACAGACATCAGGTTGCATAACAGTGCAGTGCTTTAAGTATAATCATTCAGCAGAGAGCTTTGTTTACCTATGACTGCGAAGGTGCCAAGCAGGATGCCCACGGCCGACTGGATCGTTGGCATCCCCTGCAGCTTCTTGGCAGCAATTTTGCAGTTGCCTCTGACGTTGCAAGGGCACACAGTCACTAATGGAAAGAAAGAATAAATTTGAATAAATGGCTTAGCTGTGGATAATTTATTAAGCTTGAGAGTTGTGCCATTTGGAAATTTAACTGTGATGTATTCATAAGTGAGTTATTTTTATCTTTGTGTAGCACTTTATGCATAACATTTGAATGATTGATTGATAGGGGGAAAAAAATCGACCTAGCAGATGTCATAAGAGGAAACTAGCTTTAGAAACAATAATATTCTTTGCAACCAGGCTTTAATGGTCTTTTAGAATACAACATAACCACAGGATTACATGTTCAACTGCTCTTTGTATTGAATAACCATTTGGCAATGCTTCAATAACAAAAAAGAGTGAGAGTGAGTTGGCACGCGAGATGATCAGAATCGATTGTTAGTTGTTGCTGTGCATTTGTCCGTACACCTCCCTGAGTTTTAGTGTGTGGGACAGTGCTGTACCTGGGAGGTTGATGAAGGTGCTCCGAGGAGGAGAGCTGCTGTCGGAAATAGTGAAGGGCACAGTGTAGACCTCAGGAGGCAGGTACGGGATGTTTAAGGACAGGTTCGTGTGAGTGTCTGAAAAATAATGAGATCAATTTATGGATGTGACAGAAGCCAAAGTCATTGATACTCCCGATTTCTCTCCCTCAGGTGCTCCACTGAGACTCTCAACCCTCGTGGCATCTGGATGTATAATGCAGCCACTTCAGGAGGAGATAAAATGACAGTATATTGACTTTGTGCATGTACTTGAATATATTTGAATGATTAGAGCAACAGACTGACGCTTAATTTCCTTTGAGATTAATAAAGTATCTATTTATCTTTCCGTGCCACTGGAGAAACCCATGCCACGTGCATTTTGGGTTTATGGAAAAAAAAACACCAAGATAAAACCCATCCAGACATGATAAAAACAAACTTCAAACAGAAAGTCCTACAAGGTTTGGTATGGAGCCACTGTCCCACTGTACCACGACAGGCTTTTTTTTTTACTTCAGGCTTATTCAAAGTAGCACTATACACAAGTCCTATAGATGTTTACATGTAACTGTATGGAGAGACTGTGCATGGAGTCGTCTGGCCTGTGTGACACTTATCTTATCTCCACACATCAGTTTAGAATATCTCCCGGGCCGCCTGACGCAAAAGCCCTGTCCAGCAAAGACCGGCGTTTATCGTTCCGTTTGAACCGTTATCGGAGGGTCATACACGGCACACTCACACCTTGCCACTCATGTTCCATTTAGAGCCTGCAAGTGAGGGCCTGCCAAGTGCACCCTGCAAAACTGTTGCTGAAAAGAGTTGTTTACTACTTCTATAGCAGAGCACTGAAAGCAATTCTGCCACTGAAGCATGATAGATACTAATATAGCTTATCAGCATGTCATTTCCTGTGAGCAATTTCCAAGACTTGACGTAAGCAGACGTATAGAAGGCTTGCATATTGTGGATGGGGGAGAAAAATAGAGTTGTCTGCGTATGGGATTTTCTCCATACAAATGTGTTGCCAAAGCTGTCTGAACATTGACTGCGTTCAGCGGCATCACTGCCTTGAGCCAGGTGCAGAACGCTCTCGAGTGTCCCATTTTTAGCCTGAATTAGCTGGCAGCGACCCAGTAGTGACGCCAAAGAAATTACTCTGGAGATATAATTACAGCTGGACTCAATCAATACCTGCAGGAACAGAGGAGAGAGAGAGGCAAAGTGGGGAAAAAAAATCAAAGTGCAAGTGGGCCCAGTATGTGTCACTCACTGAAAGACACACGTCACTGTGCTGAATAGCATGCAAAAACAACATTAGGAAGTTAAAAGGGGGAATTGCTAAACTTGCCATGAACAAAATGATGGATAGAAGTCATTGTGCCCATCCTATTTGGGACAAGCATTCTACATTGTTGGTTATGTCATGATGGAAATGCTGTTGTTTGCTTACATCATATACGCAATTTGGACAAAATTGCTTGAACTACTTTCAGTCGATTGTCAGTGTACTCGAAGACTATTTTAGAAACCTGGACTGCACACGTCATTTACAATCTGTTCCTTGTTCAATTTGTATATCTAATTCTATTTTTAGCCTTAGGTGTTTTATTATGTTTTGTCATCATTGCTTCTGATCCGTACTCAGAGCAGGTAACTTAATTTTGCACTTTTGTCTTTACAGTATGTAGCTTTATCATTTATGTATTCTTAATATTCTGCCTTACTTCTATGTTTATATTTATTAGTTTATTTGATAGTGATGAAGCATGCTCAACACTGAACACATCATGTGATTGGTTCTGAATAATCACGACAGTGCTAAACTAGAGCTGGGCAAGGCATAAGTATCTTTAAACCAGAGGGGTGATACTCCAGATCTTTTAACACATCCACATTTATGTACAAAAAGTAAATATGTACATGATCCTCACCATTAATAGGAGTGAGTTTCCAGTTGCGTCGTACAGTAGCATCACTGCGGAGGGAGAAGTTGAGCCGTCCTCCATGTTGTGGCCCGTCACTGTCCCGGGACGCCAGCACCAGCGCCTGGTCCTCCCATCGAGGGGTGCACAGATACTTCCAGGAGTAATCCCCCACCAGCACCGGACTGTTGTCATTCACGTCCAGGATATGGACCGTCACCAGAGTGGAGGCCGACAGAGATGAGTTCCCTGTGTTGTAAAATAAAAAGGAAACTTTTCAAACACCTTAAATGAAGTTTGGTGGAGAGAAGTAAATCTCTTACGTCCATCGACTGCAATGACCTCCATGGTGTAAGTGCTGTTCTCCTCTCTGTCCAAGGCCTGCACCGTTTTTAGTTCGCCCGAATACTTTCCGATTGAAAAATACTTTTTTGTGTCACCTTGGAGAGAATATCTAGACAGAATACAGGAGACACTCTATTTTAATATGAAATGATTCGGTTAAAATCTTGCAAATATCTTAAAATAACCCACCCCTTGTATGTTATAAAGTGTAATAGCATAAAAATGTAACTAAGCATTGTCTGACCAGATCTAAAACTAGATCTATAATGAATGAAACCAGGCACTAAACCAAGTCTAAAATGAGCCTAAAACTGGAGTAAATGTAAGTGAAACTAACGGGAACAGAGCAGAGCACCTGATTGGATGGGAGTCGGGGTCGTATCCTCTGATGGTCGCGATGACCCGGCCTGGCTCCTCCCCCTCTCGGACCGTGACCTCGTAGTGACTCTGGGACAGGATGGGACTCTCGTTCACGTCGTCCACGTAGATGGACACCGTTGCCGTGGACGAGGGCCCATAGCGACCACGAACCAGAGCCACCGGGTTCTGGGCGCTGAGGACCAGGATGTACTCGCTCTCCCGCTCGAAGTCCAGCACCTGATGGGAAGTACATTTAGAAAAACATGTTTATATAAAGCGTTATTTACAAAGACAATAAAGATATTGGTCTGTGATTGTTTTGAATACATCCAAATTGAGATCCATTTATAGCAGAAAACAGGACATAGGCTAGAATGTGTTCTATTTTCTGAATTTTCAAGACTAATTCTCATTTCAGTGACAGTATTATAAACTAGATAACAGTGAGCTAAGTCTGACGTCAACTTAACATTTCAGTGGTAAAATAAATTTGAGAGTCAAAAGAGTCATTCAGACTGGCATTCGAATTATTTCCTAATTATTCAATGTAAAATGTAAGAGAAAGCTTGTGGCTATGCTGCGTTTTGCCTCCAGCTCGTGCGGTGACGTCACTATGACGTCAGTCGGTAAAGGGTCTATTTAGAGCAGATGAGGAGATGATCATAGCCCCTTTCGCTTTCACTCTGGGCACTTCTTCCACCCATCTCATACACAAAGTCTCTGGATCAGATCCTCTCGACTGAAGGACAGCTTCACCCACGAGGGAAGAAGCCTTGTCCTCTGTTTTCACAAGCATTCATAAACTCTGGCCTTCCCCAGCTCCTCGAGAACACTGAATCTGCCCATTTATATACACAGTATATGTGTAAATAATTTGCTCATTCCAATTTAAGCATATTTGTTTTAAATCACTTATTTTTTTAGATGATTTTTTTATGCTTTGATACATTTTGGAAGTCACGGTCACGGTTTTGAACTGGGGCTGGCTTTTGACTCTGAATACAGTGTGGGGGGTGGGGGGGGTTCAAGTTGAAAAGATTGGGCATCAACAAAAAAGTGTGCGGGAAAAATATCCAAACTTGATACTAAATATACTGAAACAGAGTCAAACTAAAAATTATTCTTATCATACCCTAAAATAAAAGTTTTTAATTGGATTGTTGGCTCAGAATAGTAAAGAAAAGAATGTATTGTCTACCATGAAAAAAAAATATTTCTCATCAACATAGGACAGTAGAAACATGCCAAGAACCTCCTAATGCTGAAACATGTAGAGTGGTTCTCTACTCCACTCGACATGTATTAGCATTTGTCAGCTTCATTAGCATTAGAAATGAACCTGACTAGATACAGTAATGCCAACTTTTTAATTTTATTTTGTAGACTTACTGACTTACTGAGTGAACAAAACAATGGCTAAATGTGCCTAATACATCATCTCCCCACTGACAGTCCACTACTCAGGATCTCTGCTCTCCTCATTGTAATAAAATCCCTTTGTACTGTATGAATCAATCCTTTTTACGTGGCCCCTGTGTTATTGTTAACTGGATCCCGCGGACACTGTGTGGGCTCTGTTGATACAATGATACTCCTGTGTTCTTTAGTAAAAGCAGATATCGGTGAGGGCTGACATCACGGCCGCTCTGTTGCCAGGGAGAGCGGCGGCAAACCCTGGAGGCTGCGTGAGTTCAGCCGCTTACAGAAAGTGACGTGACGCACAGTGTATCAGACTGTGGACGAGGGGGGGACGGAGGACGGAGGACATATTGGTCCCTCCTGGGCTTTGTCAGGGGTGAAAACCAACCTGTGACGAGTGTTTTCGGATTTATTCAACATGATTTACAGTAAATTGCGCCGAGACACTACGAGCAGTGATTCATTCATTTGGTGTGGGGAAGAAAAAAAGTAGGAGATGTGAGACCGGAGATTGAGCACAAATTGATGTGGTGTGTGAGGAAAAAAAAAACTCTGTAATTGTAGTGACTGGTCAATGATTAGGCCTTTGATTAATTGGTATATTTTGCCATTGAGAGGTTTTGTCAAAATGTAACAAAATTAAGGTCATGAATATCCTCAGACATGTTTAGAATTGTATGGTGTTTTTCATGAAAATCACAAAAAGCATATTGTTGTTGGGCTATTTTTTATGCCAATGCCTTTGTCATGGCTGTGTATAGACCAGAAAACAGGTATTGGTTACTAAATCAATCACATGTTGTTTTAATTCAGTTACAAAAGGTAAAAAGGGTAAAAATTGAAAGCTCTGGCCCCCAGTTGTAAGCTGAAATTGCTTCCTTAAATGAGAATGCCTTGTGTTGAGCTTATTGTATATGCAACATTGGGGCTGCTTTACATAAAATCTGTTTTTTCTCAGTTCTCCAGAAGTGTCATTTTAGCACAAGTCGCTTTGAGAGTGATTCACGCAGCTTAAATGATGTCACTGCATTGTCAGCCTTTGTGTGCATAATACAAAAAGCGAAAGGGACTATTTTTAGCTTTGCAGACATTTCTAAAGTGGAGCGCATGTGACACACAGTTCAATCATATTTGTCAACTCCCACTGAGAGGCTTGGAATAAAGGCCTCTTTTTGTGTGTGCCAGGTCCCAGTTATAGCAAAACATAAATTACATGTCGCTCTCACCTTCCAAACTGCCCCAAAGGATTATGGGAGGCAAAGGCAGGAGTGATGTAGCGATTAGAGGTTAAAACGTCCCATTGTCTTTACGGTTTACAGCAGCAGGTGTGGCTAAATAGTGACATGCTGATATCTGTTTTGTCTATTCAGTCAGCTTAAAAACTGCTGTGATATAGAGAATAGATTTGCCTATACTGCGAAAGCTAAAATAAACTCTGAATGCCTTGGAGTAGAATGTGCGTGTTCACCTTGGAGAGCACGACGGAGACCTCGTTGGTCGTCCTGTCCGTCACCAGAGAGAAGACGTCGTCCTCGTTGCCGGACTCCAGGCGGTAGTTGACCTGCCAGCTGTCTCCTCCGCGCACGTCTGCGTCCCGGGCCACGAGCGCAGTGACCGTGGTGCCCACCGGGGCGTCCTCCGGGATGTGGTACGGCCCAAACTGACCAGGGGAACACAGAGAAGGAGAAGCGAAGCTTAGACTTAGCCCTACTCACTTACAGTACATGTTTCAAGGTTAAGGAGGTGAGGTTAAGCTGTACTTTGTAGGGTACTTCGAATCGAAAGTGTAATGATGTATTGATGATAATGTATATGATAATGACTTGTGAATGTTGTAAAGGAAGTCACAGAATCAGTCAATTTGCCTAGAATGTCCTGCTCCACAGTCACAGTCACACACGGCTGCATAGAAGGGCAGTAAAGATAAGATGAACAACAACATAAGGGTGCAGTGGCCTTCTTGACCTCCTGGTGTTCATGACCTTTAGCCACACACCTCTGTGTGTTCAGACAGAGTTTCCTCTGCCCCTCACACATGTCGTCCTCTGGAGCTCGGCCTCTGATCCCTGGTCCATGAGGGTCCATGAGGGCCCTGACCCCTCCCTGTCAGCACTCTCCTCCCACACCCCCTGCCGCCTCCACAGCCATGGAAAATCCTGCACGCTCAGGCGTGACCTGCTCAAGAGCTTTTTCCACCTCTGTCTTTGAGCTGTGGAGGGACTACACCACATCCATGGGATCCATGGGCTCCCAGCATTTTAACATACCTCAAAATATTCATGTGAACAACTCGGGAGCCCCACAGATTTTTTAAAATCTTCATTACTAATATTTATTGTTGTTATATTGTTTTTTTAATGTAATTTACATAGATATGCCGTTTAAAATGGCAAAATACATTCATAGAACTTCAGTTTGAACATTTCTTGAAATGGCTTTGTGACCCCCAGTTCCTCACTCCCAGGGGTCCTGTTTCTCTTTCTCTGGGCTAGACAGTTCCGAATAAATGTGTAATACAGAAGAAAAAACGAGATTGATTTCTGGGAAATATGTTAGAAATATCAAGTTCTGGATTATGCCTTTGAGCGTCACAAATATTTTCTGTTTAAATGTCACGCGGCATGTTTTCCGGTCTTCTTCAGTTCACAATGTCCACAGTGTTTCAGTGTCACTGTGATCTCCAAAAGAACAGCCAGAGACGAGATTATCTCAGTGTGAAACACTCCCACGTATCTCCAGCCCTTTAACTTTTCCTATTATGCTGCAGCAGAAGTGAACAGAAGGGATTTCTCTACAACGTGCTATTTTTGGACAGTTTCCCATCACACGACTCACTGCCTGACACTGAAATTAAGTTGAATTTCACACTGACAAAGTGGATACTGCTCAGAATGAGGACAAGGGGAATATAAGAGTAAGTGGTATTATAATCTGCATTTCTATGTATTTTAAGGTTTAAACAGCTGCTTTTATCATTGACCATAAATTATCCATTATCCTTTATTTACCTGCATTTAGAAATGACAGTCTGTTGGAATGTCATGACATTAGCTTGTGATATTAAAGGTTAAGAGTTTAGATATTACATTATATGTATTCATTTATTATTCAAAAAGCCATTTAAATCACTTTTAGTCAAACTGCTGTGAAAGTTGGTGCTTGGTACCTCATTATGGGAGAAGAGGGGAGAGTTGTTGTTCTCGTCCTGCACAGTCACCACCACCGTGCACGAGCTGTTCAGACCTGGAGAGAGAGAGGGAGAGAGAGAGAGAGAGAGAGAGAGAGAGAGGGGGAGAGAGAGAGAGAGAGAGAGAGAGAGAGAGAGAGAGGGGGGGAGAGAGAGGGGGAG
>JAADKR020000016.1:14040371-14050470 GCA_011763505.2 Lythrypnus dalli
TGGAACTGGAATCCTCCGGTCCAGCCCTTTCCCCCCCCTGAGTCAGCTGTTTGGGACGACCTGTGCGATTGGGTCATTTGGCAGGGCCTTCTCTTCACTGACCCCCTGCTGGGCTTGGGAAGTAAAAGGGGAGGGGCTGTTTGTGACTGATAGTATTTAATAGTATTTAGTATCTACAGTGGGTTCTGATTTTTTTTATTACTCCTGATACTAAAATTGTTGACGTTTATTGGGTTGAAATTGCCCAGTGGCCCCGGACAATCACAGCCGTCCCATTTCGTCGCTTTCGATTGTTAATGTTTTTCAGTCTGGTTTGTTTTACAGAAAGATACACCATCTATATATAGTCCTGGAAATAGATAGAAAATCATATCATAGAGACCACTGTGATGGAAAGTAAAGGTGCCATACTAACCACCATAGTTGTTGTTGTCGTCTAAAACGTTCCACTGTGTACCTTTAAATTAACAAAAACAACAACAACAATTTTCATTCATGCATTCATTCATCTTCTTCCGCTTTGTCCATTTCTAGGTCGCGGGGGCATTGACCATTGCACTTTGCACCAGCCCCTCATGGTTCCTTCCTGCAGGTGGTGGATCCACAACAATTATTTTTCATGTTAACAAATATTTTTCAAGTGTACAAAACTTGCCCCATGGACAGCATTCTTGAAATTAGTTACTCAAATAAAGAACAAATTTACTTATTTGTGGATTACTTGCGGTTTTTGAGCAATAAATTAATCATAAAAAGCATTATTATTCCCCAGAAAATGTAATATATAAGTTTTGTCTGTTGTGCCCATCCTAACATAGAAATGAATTGAGGGGAATGAATCCACTGTGAATGAGAATTAAGCAGACTCTGGTGTCTTCCTGTCCTTTATCACCCAAACCTTGTAGTCTAATCCCAAACACATCGATCCAAACCTCCAGGTGCACATGTAAAAGAGTTCCCAGTCGAGTTGAGCCTGGACCGTCTTGCATTAGTGTTTTGTGGAATTTAATATCCAAGATTAGATTCAGAGAGTTCTGGGAAGAATTATGAACACACTTGTTTTGGCCTTCAGATGCCTACACACAGGCCGGGCTGTTTAAAAAGCTGTAAAGGTCAAATAACTTTGTCTGGCGGTGGGAAATGAGAGTTTGTTTTGCTCCACTGCTGTTATTTATATTGAAATGTCATGATATTGCTCTGGATGATTCTCTGGCTTTTCAGCAGTGTAAAACTTTTCACCTTTTCCTTTTGGAACTTCTGTTAGCACTTTACTTCTTATAAATAGAATGGTAATAAAGTGTAAATTGCTCAGTGCCTAAAATAAATAATGACATAACAACATGGTAATTATGGTATTTACATGGAAACAGGACAAACACCTAATTTATTTCATGGCAGTATGATAACTAATCACGTGGAAAGTGAGATTCAAAATGTTGTCAATTGTTATTGCTCTACTGCAAAGTAAAGTTTATAAATTAAAAAGTGTATAAATTCCAGACGATGTATGGAGTTTATACAAATAACATAGTGAAGCCTATGTATCTATCTGTAAATAATAATAGAAATAACAATAATGATTGTAATAAAAAGACACAATATAGTAATGTTTCTGTAACGTTTACTGAGTCGAGAGAGACTGCTGCACACAGAGATGAAATAAATAAAAGAAATAATTTTATCGTAATAATTACAGTAACCATCATAGTAAGTTTGCTTAGTTAGGGTTCCTGTCTTCTTTCATATATATAATATATATTTTTTCAATAAATTGTTCCCTTTAGTTTTCTTTGTCCTGTGTGTATAAATGACACTTTGGTTTGTTCCACTGAATGTCCTGGTAGCAGCACTCTGTATCCATAGTTTCGCTCGGGAGCATCATCCCTCGGGTCGTTTCTATAGCGATGCTCGTGGAGAAGGGACTCTCCTCGCGGCCGTGCCCTCGGGGGCGTGTCCTCGGGGGCGGAGCTGAGGAGGAGTCGAGCACCTGTTGTCTTTGGTAGCTACTAGCTCGTCGTGTTTGGTTTGGGCGGCTGTTCGTTTTTGGTGCAGCTTGGTTTTACATTCCAGTTCTTTAAGCTTCAGTCCCTGCAGCGACTGTGTTTGGTCCCTTTCCCAAAGTCCCTTTATCCAGCTTCACTTTAGCTCTTCTTGAAAACACACAGACACACGCACACACAGAAACACATTCATCATCCTCTCATCCATCACTGTATCATCCACACAACCTCACTAACTTAAGCAGTGAGACAATTAAGTGCGTCACATGTCAATAGTCTATTATCGGAGAACCATTTCAGATTCTTCATGCCTCTCTATATTTCCATTGTCTGTATCAGCTCTTTTATTTAAAGCCTGAGCACCCTCTATGCAGTCAGGGTTCATTTATACTCCCACTTTTGACATGGTCCCATTGGTCCAGCGCAGACCTAAAGGCCTGGGCTGTCAGGTCTTTGCAGAAGTGTTGCGTTTCTCCCTCATGTTCAGAGATAGAGGTCTTTTTCCAATAAGAAATATCAAACTGATAGTGCCATTACTACGTCTATCAGAGGGTTGTAGTGGTAAAATGCTAGGTTTCGATCTACACCCCGTGAATGATTCAACCCGTTTCTAGTCAGTCTGTCCTTGTCCCGACAGTGGGAGGCCTTCTGTCTTCCAGCAGATGACCTGGTGCTGGTGTCCTGCTGCTAGCGAGGCCCAGTGGCGCGGACCCGCTTGCTCCGTTTGCTGACGGTGGTGAAGCGGAACGGGGTGGTCAGGTCGGGCTGCTCTCCCGGCGGGAAACGCTTCATGAAGTGCACTTCCTGCTGGTTGGGTAGCGTGAGGTTTCCGCGCCGAGGACGGCCCCGTTTAGTGAAGCCCACGTACCACCCGGTGTAGCGCGCCGACATCAGAGCAGTGTAGTGGTTTTCAAGAACCTTCTCCACGAAGACGCAGTCGGCGCTACGATTACTGGCCTTCTGTGAGACGTCCACACACAAGGGCAAGAAGACACTGGTCAGCTGATTCAGTTTAAAGAAGAAAAGCTCAATCTCAATATCGACATGTCAGGGGCGGCCTTACCTTTCCCACCAACTTCCCTCGTCGGTTCATACACAGGTAGAAGTTTGTCTCTTTCCCTCGGATTCTCACCTGGCTGCCGAAGGTGTCAGCCTCCACTACGAGCTGGGCTTGTGAAGGGACATACAGACGGAAAGTAAAACATTAGACTTACTAACATCACAATATAGTGCATAGGATCATGTGTTGCATGAAACATGATCATTCTATTAAGTTTGGGCTCGTGAAATGAGTTGCCAGGTTTCATGAGGCACCTTGCTGAATAAAAGGCCACACTAAATCACAGTTTATGTTAATGTCTCTGGCTGGACAGGTGGTTGTCGGATGCACAAGGTCGCACACATGGATGGGAGGCAGTGGTCTTGTAAAAAGATAAGAGGCAGAAGAGATGGCCCAGAGTAGGGGGCGGATCACTGTTCTTACATTTCAGAAAACGTCTACAGAGGCCTGTTTAAAAATAGCTCCTAAAAATGATTTCTACATGACCTTAGTCAACAGAGAGGTCAACAAAATCAATGCAGCCCCCTGCCTTTCTCTTCAAGTACTCATATCTCCCTTTGCCTCTGCGCCCTTTAAATTCACAGCTTCTGTATCACTATGCTCTCTGTGGTTTTCCAGATCACTGAGTGCTGTAATACATGAGAGTTTAGTCACATTTACAAACACAGATTTAGTTGATTGACCTATTTGATTGACCATTGTATGTTGATTCAGGATGTGTTTAAGGCACTGTGGTGGATGCGGTGGGGGATGGACAGAGAAGTGTGAGGTGATGCAGGGCAGGAGAAGAGGAAGCTTGCTGATTTAAATCCACAGGAGACAACAGGCAGGATGAGTAATCAATGCAGGGATCAATGATGGAGATGAGTTTCTAACACACTGCTTGCCAAAGGCTTCTCCTTTGAAATCAGTTTTTGCTATACCTTTTTTTCTCTTTGGCTGCCCCATCCTCTCCTACAGCGCTCTTCTAAATCACTGAGTAAGCAGCTAGTCGATGAGGTCTTTGTACTCTGAAGACAAGCTCCACTGCCCCTCTCTCAAAGCCCGGCGAGGCCAGTCTATGTGTGCCTTTGTCTCTGCTCCTGCACAGTTGCATTCTGAATCCAATCATGCATGCGCTTGTCCAACCCTCTGTCTTTCTACTCTTTGCCATGAGACAGTGGCTGCAAGAGACGGAGCATATTTTCCTCCTGGCCCAGTGAAAGTGTATCTGTTTGTGTCTTACCATATTTGTCTCCGTCCTCTCCGCGGGCGCTGATTCTGCGTCCGATCACCTGCACGTGTTTGCCGCTGGTGCGGCTGTAGAGCTGATAAACTCGGTGGTGCTTGCGACTCATGGTGTCTCGCACCTGTGTCTGGTTCTCCACATGCACACTAAAGTTCACTCCATCCACTCCAAGGACCTGCTGCAAAAGTGTCACACGGATAAGCATGCAGGATTTTACTTTATAGCCTTTAGATACAATCAGTTATTAAATGTCATACATTTACTGTAATTTTATCATTTTTTTTGTTTCATTATTTATGGCAATGCTTGCTACAGACACAATAAGAAGTGAGAATGAGTAAATAAAACTGGGTATGTTTTTTTATATGTGCATGTTTAAAACATGCAATACTTCGAACTTATTGCAAAAAATAACATACATTGCAGAATACGTAATAAGAATTTTCTCACAGCCCATTTTCTCAAAAATAACCTAATAAATTTGTACACAGCCTGAGCATGTATGACAACGGTGCAACTTGTCTTTTTTACTGTACACTCTTCGACTCTCACCTGTAAAGGATTGCACATCACCAGCAACATCTGGATACATCTGGAAAAAGTAGAAACATATGGCTTCAGAAATATGTAAGCAGAAATGGAGGCCGGAGGAGTCATTTGTAACATAGTCTTGTCCAAGTCTTTCTTCTCAGATGTTCTTTCAGGCCAACATCCCTTTTGCTTATTAGTCACTGTTGGGTGTGCAGCTGGCACAACAGCTCCACATCTGTAGTGCCAGCAGACAGACAACACCCAGTGCCCTGTTTACATTAACGCTACCATTCTTCGCTCCGACCCGTGCTCTGACCCATCTGTGACTTTCACTAAAATCTGGCCTCCAAATGACCTGCTTGGACGGGCAAACATACCAGGACAACTAGAACATGTTTTGGTTTGGAGATCTAAGACACCTGCTTGGCTGCACTGGGCCGCAGGTGCACACTGTGATGTGGCTTTGGGAGCAGTGAACTGTGGTTACATTCAGAGATGCTATGAATAAGTGAGAACATGAGCTAGCAACTATGTGGAAAAATGATTTGTGGTGGAACTGACGGATGAAAGCTGAAAGGAGTGCAGGATACATGAGTATATTTTCTTATATAGTGACACACTGTCTAATTGTCAATTACAAATCCTTATGACCTTCAGTGAACTTAAGGTTTAACAGGTTTTACCCTTACACTTGTTCACTAAACTCTTTCATTACCATATTGGAATTTAGACCTTGACCTTGGAAGTTTCACATTATTTACAGCTCTAGAAGGGAGTGATATGTGTTGTGCAAAATCAAATTTGGCAGTCCTTGAACTGCTGTGAATTAGTGGCTGAACACTTAATCAAGTTCAGGACAAAGTGTGTGGGCTGTAAAGCATTTCTGCGAAACTGTCTTTCCCCACCTCATCTGGCTATCACTCTGCATGCCTGCTTTACCCTTCTTCCAACTTGTTGTCCTCTCTAGCTTATCTCTTCTTCTTCTCTGTCTTCTGCTCTTAACTCTTTGCTCCAATCTGTGTGTGTGTGTTTGGAGTTGGAGGGTGACTCCTCCACACTGTCATGGGCATGCACACAGATGTGCAGATGTGTGCGTACAGGAGCAGGCAGCTGACAGCTGGCCTAAAGCAAAGGCATATGCGCTGCTGAGAGAGAGGGAGAGAGAGAGGGAGGGGGGGGAGAGAGAGGGAGAGAAAGAGAGAGAGAGAGGGAGAGAGAGAAAGAAAGAGAGAGAGAAAGAGAGAGAGATAGGGAGGACAGCGAGATGCCAAGCAAGAGGTACACAAAGGGAGAGGCAGCAGACAGGACGGAGCAAGGTGATGTAAACACTGCAGAAAGAGGAGAGGCTGAAACCAGATCAAGCTCTGGCAAAGAGAGGTCAAAAGCAAACAGACCTTCATCTCAGTAAGGAGAAATAAAGTGTCTACATGAGAGACAGTAGTGTAACCACAAAGTGTGGTCTGGCATGAGAAGTAGACTTAAAGATAAATAATGGTAATATAGAGGAAGGGGTTTAATTCATACACATCAGGACACACAGACTTCTAGCATTTCAATCTCCTTTCTCCTGCTGATATCTGTTGGTTCCCATAGCTCTAATATATGCAGGCATCCTGAGCATTGCATAGTCCTGGTTCTCAATTTTGCCTGCACAGCCCAAAAATTCTGAACGCCTAGTATTATGAGAACTCTCAGCTGTTTAAACACCACGGCTGTACTAATGCCGAGGACACTGAAGGAAAAGTGCCTCTGCACTGGATTCTCTGCTCCCACAAAAACCACCGACACTCCATATTATGCCAGAGAGAAGAGGGGGAGAGGGGGAGAATGAGACAGGACTGGGCCAGGAGGGGGAGGGAGGAGAAAGGAACAGAAAGAGTATAGGCAGAAGAAGGTATAGAAGGGAACCTGGTGCACTTTGGACATTTGCCAAAACAAGCACCCGTCTGACATCATAAACCTGCGCCCAGCTCCCAGCAGATCCAGCTCTGAGGCTGTGGTTAGACCTTTAGCGCCGAGCACTGGGCACTGGCCAGGGGCGGTCTGGGTTTGGGCTGTGTGTAGTAGTGGTTAGCGTGGTACGCCGACAGAACAGCAGTGGGCTTGTGCGCACACAGATGATCACATGTTGAGAAGCAGCGGTCAGGCCAGTGGGCTGCAGACTGAGATCTTGTGGGCCTTTGGTCTCGCCGCAGAGAGCCTCGACAAGGAGCTGCGGCTTCACAACAACACCAGGAACAGGTTGCTGTGACACTGGGACCTCGCTGGAAAAAGTGTCAAAATGAATGTGGAGAAGCTGGCCTCAAAGAGCAACAGCAACTGCTCCATCCTGAACACAGCCAGGACTACCATCATTCATCAGTTATTAATTCATACATTTTATCTGTGCTTGTACCCATGGAAAAAATGAGGAACAGGCAAGACAGGAAGACAGATGCAGGCAGTTAGGGTAAGTGGAGAGAAAGTGAGACAGACACCAGCAGCAGCGCTGCACACACCATGTCCAGGTTGTGTAAGGAATGAGAACTATCTAGAGATGACTGCCATCTGGGAGAAGTCGAGGCGAGACAAAGAAAGAAAAATACATCTCTTAGTTTTTGCCAAGGCTCGCCTGTGATGGATAAAGTCAACCATCCCCAATCTGCATTCTCCTCCCTCACATTTGCACTTGGAACTTTATAATTTTCCCATCCCACTAGATAAACTCTGCACTGTTTTGACACTAAAATATTTTCTGCTGGAAAGTGAAACATTCGGCAGATGGATAGCAGTTGTCTGTGAGAAGTGAAGATGGTGATGGAGATGTTTATGGCAGGTTTTATGACTTATGCAGCTCTGACTCTGACCCAGTGACCCTGAACTGTCAGCCAATCATTGCGTGTTTTCTATGGGGACTGTTGAGAAGTGATGTAATCTTTTGACGATGCAGCTTTGCCCTCCATCATCTTTATAACCAATCTCTTTTGTACTGAACACACCTGTAAAATATGCACTATGTAAACAGTAAGAGTAACTTACAAGACGGTCAGCATGGAAAGAAGGGGCCACATTGCTTCCCCCCTCCACTATGGACTTTGGCCCAGAGAGAGTCTCCTCGCTCGGGTTGAGCCAGTCCGATGGTCTGTGCCTGGAATCCGCAAAGTCAAAGAGTCACTGAGCATCGGCGGCAGTGTGTCCCGGTTCACCCGGCGCGGCAGTGAGACTTGGTCCTGTTCAGGGCTGGCCGGGGTGAGCGCGTGCCACCGTGACCGACCGGCAACCTCTAACAGCTGTCCAGGGAGAGAGGGGGCGGGAGGGGGAGCACCGGGGGAAGGTTATGGACTCGAAACACTGCGCGTTCTCGTGGAGGAAAGGAACAGGTGAAAGCGCGCTCACGTTTTACATGGAACTCGGTCCAGCTGATCTTTCAAAGTGATTCCCAAATCTGTGGACAGGTTAAGTCCGTGCGTAAACTTGTGCGTAATCCAATGCTCCAATGTCAGTGGCAGCAAGTTGTGTTTCCAAAGATGCAGGAAGTTTAGTCCATGGACAACTTGTCTAATGTAAGATGTGATATCGAGGCTGATAGTTGCAGGATCCAGCGGGTGCGAGATGGGGGCTCTGAAGGCGCGGGGTCCCCGGTCATGACTGCGTGTCCCCCCTGACTCTCCGGCTCTGCTCGTCAGGTGGCACCAACAGGGCACAGGAGACTTTTGGGTCCCGCAGCGGTCCAGCTCCAGCGCGCTCCAGAAGAATGGGAGGGGAGAATAAAGGGCAGAGGGAGCCCAGGAGACGAGGGAGGGGTGACCGGAGAGGATGGGAACAGCTGTGACTGGGTGGCGGACTCAGCCACCCGCGACACAGCGGGGAAATGACAGCCGCACTTTGCACCTGATTTTGCGGACTTCCCCCACTGCCTCAGCCGATGGTTCGTGCCTGGCTGCAGCGCTCCTTTCTGCGCCCTCTCGACACAACAGCAGCCAAAAAACAGCACGATGACATCACCTCCGAAGTGTTTGAAGGGGAAAATGCAATCCGATCTTTTTATTTCACCTATTTGTATTTTAACAAAGACTTTTCAGCAGTTTTGCGCCAGGCTGTAAGTCAGCACAAAGACTGGAGAACAAGAAGAATCAAAGTAAAAAAAAAGTTGTGCATATCACAAACTGTTAACTTGAAATCACTCACAGAACTTCGTGGTAATCAAGCTGCTCGCCTCTTCTGCAATTAATTGAAACACAGAGAATAAATCCGCTGGGGGCGCACCTTTTATCCACCGCATTTGTTTGTGCTGCGTTTATCCCCAAAAAAGATCACAATTCCTTCTGGTGAAAGCTCCTCTCGAAGGGGGTACAGCGCAGGAGAGGCGCGTCGGCAGCACAGACCTCACTCCAAGAAAAAACAGAACAAGATTTTAACAGACTCGGATCAATCCTCCCTCCCTCTGCGCTCCCTCCTCCTCCTCCTCTCCTCCTCCTCCTCCTCTTCTCGCTCTGCCGCGGACACGCACGCACACGCACACGTACTGGATCAGAATGGGATTAGTCAGTGATGCCAACTAAACTTTGGCTGAAAACTATCTGTTTGGTGTCCTATGTTTTACTGTATATGTGATCAAGTCAGCTAGTCATGTGAAACAATGTTACTTATAGCCATTATCACTGAGAATTATCAGCTAACTTATCACTTCTTTACCCTGTTTATAAACTGAATAATGTTTTTTTATCATAAACCTTTAATCAGAACCAACCAAAGAAAACAATAAGAGTCAAAACAAACTATTTTTAAACATATGCTCAAGGCTGTGGGAACTAAGGGTGCTGAGTGTGCTGCAGCTCCCCCTGGTGGATAGTTTGTGCATTGTAGGTAATATTAATACATAGGAAACAAGCACAGAAAAGGCATTTTTGAGGGCGATCTTGTCAATCTTGTATTGAAATATGTTCCCACGGCTCTGCATATGCTCAAAAAAGTGTTAGGTGAACCCAAAGGCCCGGACACCTGCCCGTCGAGTGGACATGCCTGCAGCTTCAGCTCTGTATCCGCGGAATGAAGGGCGGAGGACACGTCTCAGGCCAATTGACTCCGCATTTCATAACAATAAAGTATAGGGGGGAAAATGAAACAGAGAATGGGAGCCAGAGGGCAGCGCACTGTTTGCACAGATTCTGATCCAAAATGAACATTTCTCAGGGATTTCGGCACAAAACTTGCTCCGTGAACCCCCTCCACACACACACACACACACACACACACACACACACACACACACACACACACACACACACACACACACACACA
>JAADKR020000016.1:14224966-14236787 GCA_011763505.2 Lythrypnus dalli
TTTGAGTTGTCTTAAGCTGTAAGCCATAATCGGCAATATTAAAATAATATTAGGCTGGCAATATTTCAGTTGATTTGAAATGAATCCAGAATCTATGACAAAGAACTTTATCACAATATTCTAATTTGTTGAGACAGTCCTGTATATGGAGTTACACAAGGTTACAAGTGTTGTTAATCTCTTTTCTCTCTGTGTGACCCGTCTCTGGGGTAAAGGACAGATGTTGGACAGACCTGGGGGGATCTTGCAGACGGTGGCCGGGTGCCACCCGTAGCGCTGGTTGCAGTTCGGGCTCTGAACAAAGATGGCGCTATCGCTCAAACACTCGGCGAACACTTCTCCTCCGATGTAGTACAGCCTCACGCCACGCCCTGCACAACAAGACACGCCCACAAATGAACAACAATATATATATATATTTTTTTTTAAATATCCGTCATTGGCTTTCTTTTTTTTAAGGCCAATTTTTGATCAGGCACCTCTGTGGGCAGCTGTAGACTGTTTCCCTTTTATAATTATTTGTTTTATACAGGTATTATTACTGTATGTGATATCATATTCATATTATATTTCATAAATCCAGTGCCTATAATGTCCTACCTCTTTGCTAAGTCACATATCACCTTTGTTATTTCTCAACAATGACTTTATTTTTAGGTTTAAGTTTGAAAAAGACGACTTTGACTGTTTGCACTTGATAAATGTTAAAAGAATACTATGTGTTGGGTTTGAACAATTTCATTAATATTGCTGCTTAACAATGCTATGAGTGTTTTCAATTGTATTTTATGGTCAATGTAAAAAAAAAGACAAGAAATAATTTGGCCTCCAAAAATCGGCTGTAGATATCGGTATCGGCCTTAGAAAAACCCATATCGGTCGACCTCTAATAGACTGAGAAGTGGCTATGGTTCTTAAGGTCGTGTTTGAGTCAGATGACCACGTTCTGGCCAGGGGGCGGGGCCTCGTACCGATGTGCCGGCGGGTCAGCTCCACGGCGGCGTTGCGGTTGACGTTGGACAGCAGGCCCAGGCAGAAGCGCTCGGAGTTGGACGGGTCCGTGAAGCCGTCCACGGTGAGGGACGGCTGCGAGGCGTGGAAGGTCTCGCCCACGCGCTGGTTCAGCTCGTAGTACGAGATGGAGCACCAGAACGCCGGCTCGCAGTACGTCACGGGCTGGAGGTCTGCACACACACCATGCAAACAACCGTCAGCTGGGGAAGTGTTACTGTGTTACTGTTACTATCAATACTACAGGTCAATGAGAATAAGAACAGAACTGGGAAAATGTGTTTGAGATGCTGCAGGTGAATAGGATTTTTTTTTTATAGATATCAATGTGAAACTTTTGCTGTAGGTGATATATGACATGAATGTAAAAAAAATGTATTGCATGTTTTCTGTTATTTTATGTTTTTATATAAAAAAGTCATTTTATGCATAAAAATGTCCAGAATTGGCTATATTTTTACTGACAAAATCTAAGTAATGGAGTGAGCCAGGTTTAAAATCAGTTTTACCTTTTTATTTTTGGGGAGGGGTAAATTCATTACAAACATTTTTTTTCAAAGGGGATGTTGGATCGTGTTTCGTTTTTGAGTAAGGTAGTTATGAGTGACTGACAACATTTGTAAATAGCAAAAAAAGTCCTTCACAATACTCTTACGTACAAGTCTGGGAAGTTTGAAGTCTGTAGGAGCCACAAAAGTGCCGATATTGTTGCTATAATGTATAATGTTTCCCATTCAAATCTATAAAGGAAGCCTTGAACCAGTACAACAATTAAACATGTTATTGTGGACATGCGGTATTTTAGTTTAGAGTAGGTGAAAGTTTATATGTTAAGAGACCAAACTGGCCCAAAACCTGAACATGGGAAAAAAAGATTGTTCCCTGCAGTGTCTTGCGCAATGTCTTTACACAATAAATCATGCATCTTGATCAAATTGTGGCCTGGCTACTAAACATATGGCTCTTGTGTGGAACTGCAGGGAAAAAAACAAAAAAAAAACGGCCAGAGTGACATCATTAAATGTGGAAGCCACAGAGTCTTTCCCAGAAACATGCAGCAGAATGTGGAAAGTCACTGTTTTTGTGCTCTCAGACTCTGCTCCTGCCCTGGGCTTTGAAGCTCAGGGTTTCTCAATAATACTGTGTGTTTTTCCTATTTGCAGAGTCCCCCGCAGTTTTCCGCCTCGTCACAACAGTAAACAGAGGATATCTGGATATAGGACGGGGCTTGTCCTCTAAAGGCAGGTCTTTCATCTGCAAACGCACAGGTCTCACTATAGGCTTTTACAGTAAGGAGACGCTGCCGGTGAAGAGGGGAAAAAATAAATGTAGATATCGATATGAAACTTTTTTGAAAAATGTATTATCTTTTTTGTAAAGATATGCATAATTTGACCATGATTTGTGTAGGTTAGTAAAATTATCTGCCAGTGGATCAATTGATAATATTCTCTTCTTGCACTGCAAAAAGACAATCTCATTTCATTGGCAGATTATTTTACTTGGTGAGTCAGAGTCACTTAAAGTTAAATCTTCTAACTTTTGAAGAAATCATGTAAATCATAAATACGGTTGTATAATATTAGGGAAAAAATCTTGTTCAGGTATTGGTATCATACACAAAGTATCGAGCATCGAGAAAAACAATAGCCCTATATGCTGCTGATGATGTCATGTGCACCCGTGTGTATGTGGGAGGAGTCAGACCGAGGTTGTACAGGTGTGAGTGTGGGAGGAGTCAGACCAAAGTTGTACAGGTGTGAGTGTGGGAGGAGTCAGACCGAGGTTGTACAGGTGTGAGTGTGGGAGGAGTCAGACTAATAAGGTGTACATGTGTGAAAGTGGGAGGAGTCAGACTAATAAGGTGTACATGTGTGAAAGTGGGAGGAGTCTGACCGAGGTTGCTGTGGCTGGGCGACACTGGGTTGGGCGACAGGTTTGGGGAGCTGGTGTCCATGCTGTGGGTCATCTGGTGGTCACTGGTCTCTCCATCCTCGCTCAGGTATCCGGGCGGCGGCGTTTCTGAAACACACCACAGTCACTTTTCCATTCAAAACTACACATATAAAAATAAGTATAGTAACCTTGGAGCAGAAAAGGAATTAAGGAGAGACACTGCAGGTGAATAGAGAATATACTGTATCTATATCCCTTCTTGAATGATCTGTTCTCACTAACAGCTTCTATAATGTTCTTGTTGTTCAGCAGGTTCAGTTTCTTCATGACGTTATGACTTTTTTAAATCATCATTTCATTTGCAGGGTTTATGTAGGTAGCATCAATTCAAAACATATTCTTATTACTGCCACATTAATGCCCAAATATGATATTTTAAAAATCTGTGCTAATTTTATTTTGTAAGATTTGTAACACTCCATTCAACAGAGGAATGAGGGTAAAGTTCAGTATTCAAAAGCAAATTGAACAGAACAGGAAATTTTTTGGCAAAAAAGACCTTGTCAGACCAGAGCATGGTGGCTTTACTGACAGTAAAGCCAAGTTGTTATGGGAGAAAACCATAATGAAAAACCCATGTTTTCACCTGCAGCTTCTCGCTGTAAGGGTATAATCTGAGGGCGTCTTGTGAGTATTTGGACACTTGCTCCATCACTGAATGTCCTACATTGAAGTCCAGAGAAATAAAGAATGGTGCCAAGAGCACAGTCATAAAAACAGTGGCAGGAGACCTCCACACCTGCTCCGACAGTTTGACCGTTACATAACGTTTGGACATTGGTCATGGCTGCAGCGTCATCATAAAGCCTTCAGAGAACAAGGCTGACTCACACAGCAGCAGCAGTGTGGGATTAGCCCACAGCAGCATTCATTTCAACATTATACTCACTAACAAACTATTAAACACTGAGCTTCTTTGTTCTTTCATCTGTCTGTCAAAAGTGAAAAGCTGCAGTCACATCATTGATCTGGGCTTAAGGCGAGACACTGCAGGTGAATGGGGGAAAATACATTTATAGATATCAACTTGAAAGTTTTGCAGACATAAATATGAGAAAAATGTATTGCATTTTTTGTTGTCTTTGTTTGTTACATGGGATGGTGTTGCTGTTTTGTTTGTTATTGTTTTTTTCCTGGGATGTAGCCTTTGTTTATTGCTTGTTACCTGGGATGTAGTTGTTGTTTTGTTTGTTTGTTTTTGTTACCTGGGATGTAGTCTTTGATTATTTGTTTATTTGTTTATTGTTACCTGGGATGTAGTTGTTGTTTATTGTATATTACCTGGGATGTAGTTGTTGTTTTGTTTATTTGTGTATTATTACCTGGGATGTAGTTGCTGTTTTGTTTGTTTGTTTGTTTGTTTGTTATTACCTGGGATGTAGTTGTTGTTTTGTTTGTTTGTTTATTATTACCTGGGATGTAGTTGCTGTGGGGCTCGATGCCGGCCGGGAAGTTGGTGTTCTCGGGGATGGAGTGGCTGTAGTCGTCCAGAGGAGGGAACTCACTGGGGATCTCTGTGTGTCGGGGCACCAGCACCGGAGGCAGCACTGCAGGAGAACACACACACACACACACACACACACGAACACACACACAGCAGGTTATTCACAATACTATCAGCATGGGCCAGTCTGAAGAGCGTGTGGGCAACTAGACATAAATAGGAACCTTCAGTGACTCAGATTTGAGCTTTAAAGACAATTGTGAGACTGAATAAAAGACATGAGTGTTTGCCTTGCCTGAGGAAACTGGCTCATTCTAATATATATGTTATGGGGCTTTTATTGAACCTGTTTCTCGATGGTTTCTATGGCCTCTATGGGTCTATGGCTTGGTACGGCAGTTTGTCCTTAAGAGAAAAAACGCTCTCCAACTCAGCCTGTCACAATAATTACAATATTGATTTGTCATTCAAAAAAAGACAATAAAATCTCTCTCTCTCTCCCCATCCTTCTCTTTTTCTCCTCTCTCTCTCTCTCTCTCTCTCTCTTTCTGTCTCCTCGCTCTCTCTCTCTTTCTGTCTCCTCTCTCCCTCTCTCTCTCTCTCTCTCTCTCTCTCTCTCTTTCTGTGTCCTTGCTCTCTCTCTTTCTGTGTCCTCGCTCTCTCTCTCTCTTTCTGTCTTCTCTCTCTCTCTTTCTGTGTCCTTGCTCTCTCTCTTTCTGTCTCCTCGCTCTCTCTCTCTTTCTGTCTTCTCTCTCTCTCTCTCCCCCCTACTCTCTCTCTCTCTCTCTCTCTCTCTCTTTCTCTTT
Organism: Lythrypnus dalli; assembly: GCA_011763505.2. Classification (NCBI taxonomy): domain Eukaryota; kingdom Metazoa; phylum Chordata; class Actinopteri; order Gobiiformes; family Gobiidae; genus Lythrypnus; species Lythrypnus dalli. Next base: position 14,230,184 of record JAADKR020000016.1, read on the forward strand.
CTCTTTCTCCTTCTGTCTTTCTTAAAGTGTTTCCAGTTGTTCTGTTTGTTTCTATGGGAAAGACAAAGCCTAAAAATATACAGGGCAAAATCTTCATTGTTAATTCATGTGCACCAAATTACAAGAAACTGCATCCAATTTCTTCTATATTTCCTGGATTGAGCCAAACCTGGACTTCTCTGTTATTCATGACCTTAAAAGATCATCACACAGCGTTGTATTTGTGTGTGTGCAGTACCTGGTGTCTCCACGCGCTGGTAGTGGTAGGGGTTGACGCACACCTCGTCCTTCTTGGTGTGGAAGGCGAACTCGCAGAGCTCCACGGCGCGCAGCTCGTGGTGCGACTGCAGGTCGGGCCAGCGCCACAGCCGGCAGTAGATGACATGAGGGAGGCCTTTCCTGTGGGACACCTGCAGGCGCCCGTCCAGAGACCTGCAGGACACACACAGCATGAGGGGACAGGGCTTTCACAGGTCATCTTTAGGTCATGCATTTTACATCTGGAGTGAATGGGTTGTGAAAGGGAAAGTGTGAGAAAAGATGAGAGACCGTGGCAGTTGTAGTGACTTCCTGGACTTCTGCGGCTCGCTCACTGACAAAACCATACACTATACACATCGCAAAGCAAGAACTGGGTCTTTATTTTACTCTGCTAAGATTAAATAAGTGTAACTACAAAAATAAAAATAACTTTGCATCATTAAAAGCACAAAAATTGCATTCACATTCACTCCCAGTATGGCAACATGATGGGGACAAACAATTTTACTTGTTAAGAGTCAATTCGTGGAGTGGAAAGTATTTGACTCTTTCAGATATAGTGGAGTAAAAGTATTACATTCTCAGCATAAACCATACTCAAGTTGTTCCGCCCTGGAACAATATCTGATATCATTAAAAGATACAAAGTGTTATTAGCAGATGATGGAAGTGTGTCACTAAGCCCCGCCCCCTCAGTGTAAACAGCCGGCCTGAGTCACATTATTATTGAGCCTCACAGAGAGGCTCAGGGCGCGGTGTTTGACTCAGGCGGCTCTTCACTCACTGCACTTCCTGTGTTTAGAGCTCCATGTGTCACTCTGGAGCTCTGTTTGTGCAGCTTTAGAGCTTAGCACTGCAGAGGGAGGCCTACGTGAACAGGAAGTGAGTCAGAGCGCTGGGAGAAAAAAGTTATCACCAATGATGATGGCACGTGACAAACTTCTCTTCTTTGGCGGCAGAAAATACAGGCCGCTTTTCCTCGTAAAACTGAGGAAATGAATGACTTTATTAGTCCCAGCAGACGAGAGGAAAGTGAATGTGTGGAGCTGCAGTAAAACTCAACTCCAGAGCTGCCTGAATGTCCACACTATTCCCTGGAGACACGATATCATAGTCACGTCATGTCCTGATGTCAGAATGTCCTGGGAGAAAAAGGTAGTGCACTCAACATTTCCCACAATGCATTCTGAAATTTGTGACAGCGATGGTCAGACGGGTAGATATAGACCACAATGCACTGGAAAAGTCAGAGATTCTACCTGTGAGTAGAATTTGGCCGCTCTTTATCGCAGAAATACATTATTATCAGAGTTTAGTAGACTTAAAGTGCACTGATTCTGTTGGTGATTTGGACACAGCTCACTACTTATGCAAACGTCAGAGTCACGTGACCTGCGATGATAAGAAAGTAGTGAGCTGTGTCCAAATCACTTAGAAGACACTGGCACAGACATGAGGAGCACATGCAAATTCTCCTATTCTCCTAATGTTTGCTCTTGTATTGCCAACTGTAAAACTGTTCCTCTGATCAAGTGGATTAAATCATGTACTTTATGGTTTCCAGATCATTGTTCTGGTATGTCTTCATTGTTATGTTTTTATGACAGTATCAGTACCAGTGATAGTATTACTGGTAGTATGCGTACAATCTGTTTACAAAACGAATTAGACCTACGCCATCTAATGCAATCAACAACAGCCCGAATGTAGGTTTGTTCCAGTAAACAAAGTAAACATGCTTTCAGTAAATCCAGTCAGTGTTATATAATGTAGACACTGAACTTTAGCCCAGAAAGACTGGTCAAAGGGATAAATGCGGTGGAAAGAACGACCTAAAAACTGCAGCTCAGGAGTCTGGGACCGGAGGATGAGACAGAGGATGAGACAAAAGACAGAGGAGGAGGAGGATGAGACAGAAGACAGAGGAGGAGGAGGATGAGACACAAGACAGAGGAGGAGGAGGATGAGACAAAAGACAGAGGAGGAGGCAGAGGATGAGGCAGAGGAAGAGGAAGAAGATGATGCAGAGAATAATGCCTTTATTTTATATAGTGCTTTTCTGTATATTACCCTGAGAAAACATACGCAAGGAGAACATGCAAACTCCACAGAAAAGCCCCGTCCAGGTGGGAATTGAACCTGCACTTTAGACCTTCGGAAACATGTTGTGAATGCATTAGTTCACCAGTTCATATTTCAGTTCTCTGCCCCTGAACAGGTTTAAAATGACAAAAAATGTCACCTGAAACAGATCCTCCTCCTCTGAAACATTTCCCTCTGGTTTCCACGCTTCACTTTCCCAGCAAACACCACTCCACTGTGTGTTACTGTAAAACTCTCCACAATCGATATCTCCATGTGCATGAGGAATCTCACATATCAGCCTGACTGTGTGTCCCTACAGGGCTGCCGTAGGTACAACAGGAAAAGAGTGGAGATTACAGAAAAACAAGAACAAATGTACAGCAAGTTATTTTATTTTTTTCATTTTATGTTTTTGGGTAAAAATAAGGCACATATTCTAAATAATGGTTCAAGCCAGGTTTAAATCTACACTCTAAAAAAATATGGAATTAAAAATACATTAAAACAAATGGAAAATGTTGGAATTAATTGACAATGTTATATTAACTGCTTTCAGATACCATTGTTAGTTAAATGTAAAGCAATATTGTTGTTTAATGAGAACAAAAAGAGTCAATTTGAATTAATTTGATCAATTAAAACCCACATTGTTTTACATTTAAAGGTGCACTATGGAAATTTTTAGGCAGAAAAAAAATCAAACCTTAATTTTAGTGCTTATTTGAACATTTGAAGCTAAATATATTGAAAAAAAAAAGAAAATATAGTGACAAATGCTATTTTAAACGATAAACATATGGGAATCTCAGCTCTCCTTGGTTCTTTAAGTATATATTAACATGTTTTCAATAATATGACTTACAATAAACTTGAAACTTGGTAAAACACAGCAAAATTGTTCAAGCATCGCAAAAATACTATTAAACATATGGTTATTGTGTATTTGTCATTTATTGAACGATATAGTAAATATCGTGACGACTGTGGATCAGAAAAGCTGCTTGTGGCTGATAATCACATGTTGAGCTGAAAACAAGTCTGAAGAATGACTTACACAATTACACTGTGTCCTGGAGCTGATTATCATGTCTGCTTCAGAAATGATGTCTGATCTGTGACCTGCTGAAAGGGTTAATCCTCCTGCAGCTGCTCTCAGCCTGGATCTGGACTGTGGATCTGGACTGTGGGTCTGGACTGAGGATCTGGACTGTGGACAGTAAAGAGCCACAGTCTGACCTCTGGACTGTCCTCTTCTGCTCCTGTTTCTGGCATATTCACACATCTTTTACTTTCTATGCACAGGAGCGACTTTTTTGGAGACATTTTCTACAAATAGGGTTTTCCTTGCACTCTAAAGCAGCTCCACACAAAGTAAAAAGACTTTGCATTCTGAGGCTCTGACCATTTGCATTAAAAAGTATTTAAGGTTGGAAGCAGGAGTGAGCAGCGTCATGACCTTTTGGAGAAGTTTTGATTCAATTTTGTGCAAATGGAAAACAACTTTTGTCGCTAAAGCAAAGTTCACGCAAGAAATATTGGCCTTAAGATTGTCAGTGCTCACAACATGAATGAATAGAAATGCTACAGTGTTATTATATGCACATTATTTCCAAAAAAGTCAGTAAAAAGTAGTGCATGACTGACACTAAAACTGGCATTAAAATCACCGACATCCAATGCAAAAAAGGGCTTTAGTGCCTTTGGAGGAGCTCGAAGTAGAGACGCTGCTCCATGTGGAGGAGTGGGCTGAGACAACACTGCAAAAATACATTTCCTAACCAAGTGAAACTGAATTAAATTGAGAATATGAATTTTAAAAGTTTAGATTCTATATTTTTTTTTTACTTACTAAATTAGATCTCATGAAGATTATTTTACTTGTTTGATACTACATTTTATTTTAAGCAGATTTTACACAAAACCAATGAATACAATGAATGTTTTTCCTTCTTTTCAGAATTTAGCCTTGAGGTTATTTGTGTTTTGAATAATGTTCTTATTTTGACAACAGGTTTTTTCTGTGTACATAGTCTGTCCTTGGGGAGGTGTTCCAGGCCTGTCCCACAGGAGCAGGAGGAGGAGGAGGAGGAGGAGGTCCCAGGGGAGAGAGGACACATATCTCCATGGTCTGGGAACCCAACCAGCTTCAATTGTTCATGTCATAAGTTTATGCAATCTCCATATCGCAAAAAAGACAAACAGCCAGCACTGCCTAAAACAAATAAACATCTTATAATGATCGTATATATCTTAAAAAATATAGATATATCAATTTGGAACTTTTGCTGTAGATTAATGGCATGAATGTGAGAAAAAAATTGATTGCAAGTTTTCTGAAATTATGCATAAAACTAAGTCAATATAAGCCTAGAAATTCCCAAAATTGCCACATTTTGGCAATGAAATCTGAACAATATATTGAACCAGGTTTCAATGCATGACATTCTCAGAGGGGTTTTTTGATATCTTGTTTTGTTTTAAAACATGCATTGTGGATTATGTGTATTAGAGGAAAAATCTGCAAAATCTGCCTTCTTTTTTGAAATTCAAAACTCAATGAATCAAACTAGGGATAAATTATTCAAAAATGCTTCTGAAAACACCGTCACAATATTGTTGCATCCAGAACTGGGAAGTTTGGAGTCTGTAGGAGCTTCTAAAGGGCAGATATTGTCACCACAATGTGAAAAAAAATGCATTTTGAGAAAACGGACCTTGGGAGATGTGTGCAATAGTTGTTTTTGTTGTTTTTGTGAAGATTAGGTGTTTGTGTTTAGAGCAGGTGAAAGATTGTATCTTAAGGCAGGTGTGTGTGAGTCCTGTGAGTGTGAGTGTGGCAGAGGGACGTGGGAGAATGAAAGGGACAGCCTGCAGAGACTGTGAGCCCTGGGGGACACACACTCGACCTGATTGTGTTCTGTGACCCCGAACAGGCTGAACGTGACCTGGACGAGGGCCGCCGTCTGTCCCCCAGGCCCCTCCCCTGTCCCCTCCCCTGTACCCTCCCCCTGCCCCCAGGACAGGCTGCAGGGGACACTTGTTGTGAAGTGTAAACAGGAGTAGAAGAGAGCGGGGTAAAGTGAACTGGTTGAAGTGGTTTAAGGCGAGACACTGCAGGTGGATAGGGAAAATGCATTTTGAGAAAACAGCTATTTCCCATTTAAATCTATGGAAATTATTGAAATGATTTTGTTTCGAATAGTCTTTATGTTAAGAGACCAAAGTGGCCCAAAACCTGAAAATGTAAGCAAAAAATATGTTTTGCCTGCCGATTTGCTTGAAAGTGTTTGTTTTGGTTTTTTTTGTTTTCAGTGAAAAAAATCCTTCTTCCTCAGGCACATTTCTTGACTTGGCCTGTCAACATTACTTAAATTGAGATCAAATATCCATCTCAGAAACATTATCTTGCAGGTTGAATGTTTACAATAATTCCATACAACCTGCTCGTCCTGTCAGACGTACAGAAAGTGTGTTTAACCAGTCGGACACTTGAGCACAAGAGACACCCACCCAGCACTGTCTCTGTGGGAAAGGACAGGTCCTGGACGACTAAGAGCCTGGACAAACTGTTCATGAGACACTGCAGGTGAACAGGGAAAAAATGGATCCAACAAATGTCAACATTTGTGAATGGGAAATCGTGCGAAAAGACGAGAGATGGTGGTAGTTGTCATGACTTCCTGGATATCTGCGGCTCACTTGCTGACAAAACTCCATAAAATACATATCACAGAGGGAGAGTTTGGTCTTTTTTATGCTGTCATGAAAGCTAAGATGAGAAAACCAGGTACAAATCCTGCAGCGTCTCATCTTAACCTGAACACCAGTGACCATTTCACTTTTACATATCTTTCCTCAATCTGATGTCATCTTCAATTTATTTCTTCAGAAAAATCAAATGCTTGACTGGCTGTTATGTTTATTCTGTTAAATTCTGTTAAAGTTGTTTATATTAATGCAGGGTCATTAACTTCAAATCAACAGTGTCCATATCCAACAACATACAAGTAACAAATCACAGAAAACATGATGACAGTGAGAGGGTTGTGCACATGGTGTCACAGGAGCAGAGAATGTGCTACAGGCGTGTGTGGAGCTGAGTCACAGAACAGACTGCACACAGACACAAGGAGGAGGTGGAGGAGAGGAGGAGGAGAGAAGAGGAGGAAGGATCAAGGAGGAGAGAGAAGAGGAGAGGTGAGAAGGAGGAGGGAGAGAGAAAGAGAGGAGGGAGAGAAGAGGGAAGGGGAGAAAAGGG
>JAADKR020000016.1:16405467-16415595 GCA_011763505.2 Lythrypnus dalli
TTTGATGGCACAGAATCACAACATATTTCCTTAAAAACTTGTCCAAATGACTTTCTAAAACCTTTTGTTACTTCACTTTCTTTGGGAGACATTTTTTGCCAATACAAATCTAATAACTTGAGCTCTGATTTTTCGAGACCACCTAACTAGTGGCAGAATGTAGCCTATTGTACATGTTTTAGTTGATAGATCAAAGTCATGATACTACTTGTATGTAAGTAAAGGGTCTCAAAATTGTACCTGTGAAAGTAACTGATGATTTTATAATTCATACTAATTTTTTAAAAAAAATCTGCAAAAATGTGAAGGTATACTCTGGAACTTTGTTGGCAAAAAAAACAAAACCCTTGATATTAGAGCATATTTGATCTTTTAGTGACCCAGGGGCTATGGGTGGTTAGTATGGCACCTTTAGTTTCCATCACAATGGTCTCTATGATTTGATTTCTAAAGTTTCTGGGTAATGTTCCCATGGAGAGGATACGTCACCAGAGAAGACACTTGATCCTGGAGCATCATAAAAGCCACTGTGATGGAAAGTAAAGGGACTATGATAACCACCCATTGCCACTGGGTCACAAAAATATCAAATAACCCCTAATATCAAGCTTTTTTTTGTTTTCGTCTATAAAGTTCCATAATGTACCTTTATTGTATACATGTTTAATCATAATTTTGAAGCAATGTCAGTATTTTCCAATACATTTTGACTTGAAAGCCTGTTGGACATTGAAATGCAAAATTTGGTGCAACTCATTGAATGACATATTTACTTGTTTTCTTCCTAATGCCCTACAAAAACAACTTAATTGATTTACTTTCAATGCAGAATGTAATCACTTTGAATGATGTATTTTGGCATCAAGCCCAATGTATGTATAAACTTGACAATAATTTAAACAGAATGTGCCATATGTTTGTTAGCATGCCCTTACCTCTGTGTGGAGTGCGGCCCATGTTGACCACAAGAGGATGGACAGAAAGTCACCAACGCAGACGCTGGAAAAGAACAAAAAAACCAAACATTTCAACCAGAATCATAATATTAAAGCACTGGCTTATTATCGTGCTTTATTGCTCATTCAGAGACACTTGACACTGCATTATTCATTCACTCCCGTATTTTGATGGTCACTGGTAAAATACAGCTGCTCTGGGGAAGGCTGACAAAAGTGATGGAAGCCAATATGCATCATCAAACATCACTGCCCAAGGACACAACAACAGTCAGCACCTGTGGGAGCCAAGAGCAGCACTGCCAACTTCCTTCAAGGGCCACTTGCTCTGCTATCTCAGCCACTAAAATCCAATCTACAAATAAGATTCACTTGTTCAGTAGAGTGACAGAAGAGGCCCCAGACATGGACAACTTTCTGTCTTCCGTCTTCCTTCAACTTTAAACATGTTTTTCAGCGCTTGACGTCTCTAAAAAATAAGTTTGCATTTACCCAGGTTTGCATGTTTTAATATAGCATCTGAAAAGAGAAATTGAGTGAAAGCCATAAAAAGGTATTGTGTAATAACTTGTATCTATGTAGTATTCACACAATGGAATAATGTGTAGCAGTTTGATGGTACATAATGTAGTAACACATAAATGCCCTAACCTTAACCTAACCCCTAACCATCTCTTATTACATCATGTACAATATATTGCCAAAAGTATTCCTTCATCTGCCTTGACTCACATACAGTATGAGCATAGGGTTCAATATGACATCGACCCTTTGCAGCTAGAACAGCTTCAACTCTTCTGAGAAGGCTGTCCACAAAGTTTAGGAGCGTGTTTATGGGACATAAATATGCTGTGGGACAGTCTCCTCTAATTCATCCCAAAGGTGTTCTATCGGGTTGAGGTCAGGCGAGTCAAGTTCATCCACACCAGACTCATCCATGTCTTTATGGACCTTGCTTTGTCACTGGTCACAGTCATGTTGGAAGAGGAAGGGGTTACCTTTCAAACTGTTACCTCAAATTTGGGAGTTCCTTTCACTGGAACTAAGGGGTCAAGCCCAGCTCCTGAAAAACAAGCCCACACCATAATCCCCCTTCACCAAACTTTAAACTTGGCACAATGCAGTCAGACAAGTATCATTCTCTGGGAACCGCCAAACCCAGACTTGTCCATCAGATTGAAGATGGAGAAACATGATTTGTCACTCCAGAGGACGTGTCTCCACTGCCCTAGAGTCCAGTGGCAGCAAATACTTTTGGCAATATAGTGTATCTTCAAACTACTAATGCACATTGTTCCATTGTGCATGTACTACATAGGTACAAGTTAATACAGTTGGACAAAGCACATTACATTATACTACAGTAGGTAGAATGTATCAACACTAAAGTTAAGAACCCTAAACTGAAAAGTACATCATAAAAGGAGAGTTAGTTTTAATGATGTTCTGGAGTAAAAGTTTCAAATTTGAGAATTTCTTTGTTTTTTTTAACTAAACAAAATAACAAAATATGAATAAATATGAGTTTAGTTGATTATGTTCTCAATAACTGGCAGCATGCTGGAGGTAGCGGGTGCTCAAGAGATTTAATGAAAGAAACAAGTTGGGAATCACTGCAACACATACCACTGCATGATTAAATACACACCACAAAATTAAATTAATGTCTCTTTTTAGTGATACAAGCCTTGCCCAGTGAAAATTCTAATTGAACTGTCCCCTTCATTGCATCATTATGTGTTAGTTACCATCAAAGCCAGAGCATAAATGAATGAACATCCTTTATTTTGATGAGTCACTGCAATTGCTGATGCTTCCTGCTGCTATTTTTTGGCAACAATGTTTTTTTCTGTTTCCACCTCATTAGAATAACCTTTAAAAAACATGCAGAGCTGACATTAATATTGTGTTTTGTTTTGCCAATTATCTGACTTCAGAATCTGACTGAGAAGGGGTGGAAAAATACACGTTATTCATAAAAAGGCACAATCAAAAGCTTTCTGTGATCAAGAAAAAAAAATAGAATTAGCTTAAGTATTGTAGCAAATTATTGAAAACATAAAAAATGTACAGTTGTGTTTGCTTTTCATGCCCGGGCGGCTTCATCATATCTGTTATGATATTTTCAGCTCTCTAAATGCCACCACTACCTGTTATTAGCTAACAGTTTTTGTGTGTTACCCTCATTCTTGATTTACAAAATTAAAATGGGTCCAATCCTGGTTAAGCCATGAAATATTTTGAATAACGTGGACAAAACTCAAGTCTAAAATTGCAGACAAATCCATGTTGAGACAGGGGCTTAAAATCAGGCAAGTCGGAGCCCAAATATTCTCCAATTTAGTACCACACCATTGACAATACATTGAGCTCTATGCAGCCATCACATATCCATACCACAGTTTTACTAAACCCTAACAAAGACGTCATATCCAAATGAGACTGAAAACGTCAATCATGAGTCCAACTTTCTTGTGATTTAAGTAAATCAGTAATAAGAAAATTACAAAGTATTCAGTAAAAAAAGCCAACACACAGGCGCCAACAGACACTCTGACCAGCACCATGCATACAGTCCTATTGTACATGTTTTAGTCATCATCATTATCATCATTAGGTGTAGAAAAGGACAGAAGGGATCCAGCTGTCTCCTGCCCACAGCCTGCAGGTTGGACAAACACTGAGGAGGAGGCCCGTCCCTACATCCCTCTCAGCCTCGATGGAAGCCTCTGTTTCACCTCGTCCAACAGTCTCTCCAGCACCTGTTGAGATCTGTTGAGCTTCCCTGGCTCAATTGTGCTCCAGTCTTCCAGACCTCAGATCTGCCAGCTTGGACATGGCCAACACAAATGCTTGCCTGACATTTGCAGAGTCCAGTAGCTGACTCCCAAACATTGGGTTATGGAACAAAGACGCCCCATCCATACAGTTGGTCTCTCGTCGCTGTCAGGACTGACCTCCATGCCCTCCATGCTGCCTGGTAGAACCACAAAGTCTCATTTATATCCACATTTTGTATCTGCCGCAGGAACAAATGCTTGTCCATAGCCCAACATCCTGATTCCACAGTGCAGTAGAAAAGCAGTTCTCTACCACAGCGGACTCTGTCCATCCTGTGACTGCAGTCCAAGGGCGGTCACTTGACTAACAATGTCCACCAATCCTTGCCCTCCTTCTGCGGTGAGCAGCTGCAGCACCGCAGCTTTCAGCCGGTGAAATCCCTGCCCAGAGGAAATCCACCAGGCATCTTTGAACAACAACACTGAGTTAGGAAGCTGCAGAACACGGTGGAGGCCGTCAGGTTGTTCATCACAGGAGCCCTCCGCCTGAAAGACAGCTGGGACTGCACCCAAATCCACCAAGACAACTGGGCACTCACTTTTTCTCCAAGACCTTCCCAGTTTCTGCGCTTTGCTCATTCCCCAAGTAAACTCCCAGACAATTCATTCCTTCTGTGCTCAACCAAAGTCCAGCTGGGAGAGTGGGCCACTCTTTCAAAAGCCTTTTCTTGGTCGATAGAGAAGAGTCCAAGATTCATGTCCTTCAACCTCGTAACATCAAAATGTCCCTGAATATAAAGTGATTTCCATGACTGTACATCCTGGAATACAATATGTTTGGGCATTGTGTATAACTATGTAGAAAAAACTTCAATCTTCAACTGGACAGGAAGTTTTTTTTACACTGAACACTACCTGGACAACTAAGAGCCTACACAAGTGTATAACTATGTCCAAGCAGTCCTTCAGCCTATTGGCAAGGATTTTTCACAAAAAAAATTATAATCTGAGCAGAACACAGACACAGGCCTCCAGTTTTACAGCAACACGAGGTCGCCCTTCTTAAGCAAAAGATCTTGTACAACTCCAGATCCACAGCAGTTCTAAAAACCTGATGTACATCCTCCCCCACAGAGAGGGAAGAGAAAGAAAGAGTGGGGAAGGGAGGAGATGAAAGGGTTTCCTGCTCCTCTCCAGACTGCTTCATCTGCTCTGAGGTCAGACAGAGGAAGTCATTCATTTTTACAACATCCACTAGTAAATAGACATAGAGTTAAAGGAAACTGGCAACTTAGTTAAAACATAGGTTAAAAGTCATTTCTAGGGCCCAAATAATATATAATTAAATTGCTGACGAAAACCTACATATGCCTATTTTTTGTTTTTTAATACAATTGTTCTCATAGAAGTGGGTGACTTATACCAAAAAGACAAACTCCGACACATTCAAGTTTAAAAAATTGAAGACGTAAAAGAAAGGCTCTATTAGTCACATTATTTTACAAGTATGTTTTCCTAAAGATTGAAACAAAGCTGGGCCATACAAAAGTTTTATATATTTTTCATGCATTATTATTACCATTAATAATAATACTATTTTTATATCCACATTGTATATCTTGGTGTATTTATTTCTATCATTAGCCTAATTTATTCCATGCCTTATAGTCATCGAGTTAGATATTCTATATTTATCCTCATTTCATGTTTCATGCACAAAACATTCCAAGTTTGTGAACTCCTCACGAACAATGACAAGAAAGCGAATCCTGATTCTGAAAATAATAATAATATCATAATCATTATTATTTATTATTATTACACATGCTTAATAACTACTAGCAAAAACACATTAGAAATAAATTAGGCTGTTGCTTAGTCTTGAGCCAGTGTTTTCTCAAAACTTTTACCACACATAACAAAAAAGAGAATTCAATGATTCCCTCTGATTGAACGTATACAGATTCCATGTATATTAATCTGGTTATAATGAAGTGTCTGTAACCCATAAATGTCCCTCGGCTCCTCGGGCCTGGCCTCTGTTTGTCCCGGGGCCTGATGAAAGCAAGAGAGCGCGAGTGACGCAGCTCGTGGACATGTCCTCATTTAGTGGGCGGGACACCTCTTCTTATATTCAGCCCCTAAAACCGCTGCATTCTTTTATCCCGACCGCAATTTAGCGCCAGTGCATGCCCTTTGCGCACTCAGTAAACCCTTGCACTGAACCGAAACCTTTGCAAATGTGAGCCAAAGTGCAAAGGGAACCGCGCGAATGTGCAAAGGTACAGTACGCGCCACATAAACACGCTCCTCCGTCCTGCGCTCCTCGGGCAAATGTGCGCCATATCTGACCCTCCCCTCAGAGACAAACGAGACAGAACCGAGACCGAACCGTTGTCCCGCAGTGTGCCCGGATTTAAAGAAAGCCAGAAGGTGCACCGACCGTGAAAGCAGCGTATTTTCGCTCCGAGAATCCTCACTTTCCATCAGATGCGAGCCGCCATGTTCGCTGCAGCCTGCGCGCATGTCCACCGCGCAACGCAATGTCCCCAATTCATATTTCTGTCCTCTGTCCCTGGAGGCGGCGGAGGGCGAGGGACGGGAGACACAGGGCGCAGGGGAATTAGCCTTTTTTATTTATGAAAATGGGAGTTTTTTATTGGGACTTGTTTGGTCGGATCATGCCGTAACGTAAACAAGTGTGTGTGGTGCGTAAATGTGGCTTCCTGGTTTTGTGGCACAGCGGGGACGGGGATGACAAAGGCGCGCACACACCTGCGGGTCCTGGCGCAGAGAGAGGACAGTGGGACATGAACAAATATGAATATAGACAATAGACTGAACTTGGGTTACACCGACACTAAATGTGCACAGGTTTGGAAAAAAAACGGGGCAACCCCAGCGTCTTGAATTATTGAAAAGGTATTCAATTTGATCATGCCAAATTTAAGGCCTTAAAAGCATTAAATATCACAACAAGAGCATTAATGTTCTTGAATGGCTTGAATAATCAAAATTTGGGCTAACAAGAGCGACTTGTTTTGCCTTTGACTTTTTTGTGTCATTCCAAATGCATTTTTGTTTTTTTCCTAATTCCTCTCATTTTAAACAAACTAAAGCTTGTTCCAATTTCAAGACTGTCCAAATATATTCCCAGAATCAACATAATTTGTGTTTATTCAAACACTTGTTAAGAACTTGATCAAAAACAAAATGCACATATTTTTTTCAGTAAAAAGCTTTAAAACAGTGTTTAGTTTTCAAATCGAAGCACTTGCTTTTAAAAATCATTATGACAGTCTAGTATTTGTAGTACTTTTTTTTTAATGTTTAAAGTACATTCCTCAAACTGTCCAACTTTATCTTTTTGCTTTTACTAATCTTATTTTCATGGAGCTTATTTTATTTCCATTATCATTTGATTTGATAGGATATTTATTTAAATTGTCAGTACAATAAGAAGGGGAAAAAGTGGCATTAAATTTCACTGTGAGAGCATTAAAAAGGTATTTAAAAAGTACTACATTTCACTCTGACAATCTTCGAGATACCCTGCCTCTTTTCTACAAATAAGAAAAAGGCTACTTTGCAAAAAAAAATCAACTAAAAAAAAAAAATAATAACTCAAAAAAAGTACTATTTTGGTTGATCAAAATATTGCCTATTTGTATTGTACTGTATGTCTTATAATATTATTTGCAAGTAATCACAACATGAAAAGATAGATTTTATTAAATGTTACCAATAGCTTAAGCTGTGTAAAAAAGTTGTGGCACAATAACACAACAATTAAAATAGTTTATTGGCAAATAAAAATAATGTAATACACTTACTCAAAGCAAAAGTTATTGCTTAGAATAAATAACAGAAGTATACTAAATGTATCAGGCAGCTTGGTTTATTCAATTTAAAATTAAGCCAGGATACAAGGGGAAATTCTGCTTTGCGTTTATGGCACAAAATATATATATACTGATTCATCCTAATCCTTAAATGTTGCAGGTTGGAGTGAAAAGAAATCCCAAAATCCTGAAGAAAAGAAGAACTAATGTGAGTTCTGTATACAGAAATACCCTATTTATATTTGAGTTAGGTAGTTAGTACTTTTGTACTACAGATTTGCTGTGCAACACAGCAGTGCCCTGCAGGGGATTAAAGACAGAGCACATGAACTTGATCTAGACTATGAAACATGAAACAATAGATTACCAATAACTGCCTGGTATTTGTTATTATTTCACAGATTTGTATATTATTATTATTATTATTATTATACACACATTTATTTTGAATGTTGATTTTAACCTTTGTCTTACTTTTTTTTTTTTTTACATTCATTTGACACTGGGTTTTTCTTTTGAACCGTCAGGGAGGCAGTGTTCAGCCAATGAGAAGGCTCTACTCCAAGCCCCGCCTCCCCGAGAGGCTTGTGAGCAAAGTCAACAGCAAAAAAAAAAAAAAAAAAGCATTTTCAAAAGCAAATCCCAAAGTCAAATCCAAAACCCGGAAGCCAAATGTAAAAAAAATAAATAAAGGAAGAAAGAAAGCATAATTGGAAAAAAAAGTCACACAAACTTAATGTCAACATTCAATATAAAACATTTGGTTTGAATTATTGTATTTTTTATTTTTTTAAAGCAATGTTTTATTGAATAATGTTTATTTTATTTTATATCATTTATCAATTTTGTTTGTTCATTTTTTATGTTTATAATAAAAAAACACACATTTTGTAGCATCATAATCTTAATTGTATTTTATATTTTATTTAAGTCTCTTTAAGAGTAATTTGAATAGTTTTGTCTCATATCTGATTTCCTACGTGGGGCAGCCGTCTCAAAGTTTTGTTTAATCAAAATGATCTGGTCATAAATACAAGGACTGAAGTTCCTCCAGAGGCTGCGTCACTGCCCGGTCCAGATGACGACTTTTAGAACTCGTGTCCGCACAAACTCCTGTCCGCCTGACATTCAAACTCACTCCTAACGCTTTTGGAGCCATCAGAGCTACAGTCCTGTTATGAAATTCCTAAAGTTTTCTCCCCTTCGCAGTGCACGCGCCGCAGAAGTGGCCACACACGCGCGGGGAGCGAGCGCGCACGTCGACGCTCCGATTGGCCGCGCGCTGCGTCGCTCACCGAAGTGACGCTTTTCTGCTGCTATAACCAGCTGATGCCGAGGCAGGCTGAGGAGCACGGATCTGTCCCCTGGATCTGCCCGAGAGGATGAGGACCAGAGCGAGGGGGGACATCATCTGAGAGCCCCCCCTGTCACGACGCACGACGCGCGGGCCCGGGGCTTTCCCACCAGTCGGGACCGCTGTCTCCTCCAGTCAGTCTCCTCTCTCTCTCCTCAGCATCATCTTCCTCCTCTCCATTGGCATGATGCTCCACACTTCAGCGCGCTCACCTCACGCACGGACACGTCACATCTGCAGGTACGAGGCTCAATGACATAATTCTTGCCTTTTTGCGCGTGTTTGTGTGGCATACGGCTGGAGGGGGGGCAAATGGGGGGGCGCAGTAGGTGGTCGTTGTTGTGCAATACATTGGGTCTGGGTGTAATGTAATGTATGCATGCACTGGTTGCTGCTGTGTAGGCTGAGAAACGCGTGGACAGCAGAGGGATGGTTGGTGGATGTGGTGGCGGTGCGCAGCGTGTTGGGAAGACAGGGAGACGCAGTTTAGGTGCAGAGAGCGTTCTAGGGGCTTACTATCCCCCTCCTCTGTGTGTCTCCCCTCAGCCCTCCACCACACGCACGCACGCACACTCTCACACATGGGTAAATGTATGCGCGCACAGCCAAAACCCAAGGAGGTTATTAGGATGTAACATAGGAGGAGGAGGAGGAGGAGGGGAGGGGGGGCACATGCGCACAAAAAAAAGAATGCGTCTCAGGAAAGGAACACAGCAACAAATGTATGGAGACGAATTGGATTAGCCACACAGTCTACATAAACAGGGCTAAACCATAGAATAGAGGGATAATACGTGGCTGACAAGTGGCCTGAGCAGGGACTATAGAGCCTGATTTGGACTATAATGCAAATCTAAACGTCCAAATCCAACCCTCTATATAGGTTCAGGCAAAAGACCTCCTGCATTATGCACTATATCAACAAAACAAAATAGAAAAGCTACAGATCTAAGCCCCTAGCTAATAGAACCAGCTGGACTATTTCCAAAACGATGGATTGAACCGCTGAAGGCTCAAACAGGTCTTCACCACGACCAGGGGAGTGTAAAGTGAGCTACAGTCATGTTGCTGTAGATTGACATGGCATCAGATTGTGATTACAGCTGTCATTTGAGGAGGATCATCGCTGTAAATAACTGAATTCAACTTGTTTTGGTCGAAGGAGGGGGATTTATTTGGGGAAACGCTTTTCACAG
>JAADKR020000016.1:16645029-16656676 GCA_011763505.2 Lythrypnus dalli
GTGCTATAGTTAGGGTCATGGAAGTATTAAAATTAGGGTCACGGGAGTACGTACTATAGTTAGGGTCCTGGAAGTACTATATTTAGGGTCATGGAAGTATTATGGTTAGGGTCATGGAAGTACTATAGTTAGGGTCATGGAAGTATTATAGTTAGGGTCCTGGAAGTATTAAAATTAGGGTCATGGGAGTACGTACTATAGTTAGGGTCCTGGAAGTACAATAGTTAGGGTCCTGGAAGTATTATAGTTAGGGTCCTGGAAGTACTATAGTTAGGGTCCTGGAAGTACTATGGTTAGGTTCATGGAAGTATTATGGTTAATGTCATGGAAGTATTACAGTTAGGGTCATGGGAGTATTATAGTTATGGTCATGGAAATACTATAGTTAGGGTCCTGGAAGTACTATAGTTAGGGTCATGGAAGTATTATGGTTAGGGTCATGGAAGTATTATAGTTAGGGTCATGGAAGTATTATACTTAGGGTCAGGCAAGTATTATAGTTACTTTTTGCATGATATAGGACGTTTAAAAGTATTCTTTGATTAATATTAGTTTTCGTCTTGAATGACCATGGACACTGACCTTTGTGCATTGACCTCTGCCAGAGGGCCGTCCTGGTAGGAGCTGTGCAGTCTGGGCAGCACCGGCACAGACACACTGTGGTCCACCGCGAGATGAGAGGCCAGAGACTTCGAGAACTCACCCAGCTCCGCCCTCGTCCCCGAGCCCTGGTTCTGCAGCGTGTGGAGGACAAACGTGTTGATGCAGACCACGTGCAGCGCCACCCACAGGCCGGGCAGGAGCACTTCCACCTCCGCGCCCTTGAGGTCCGACAGGCGGAACAGAGCAGGCCCTGTCCAGCCTTGGATGTGGGCGGCCATTTTGGATTCCTGATTTGAAAGGTGTTTTATAGGCGTAGACAAATCTAGTGACGTTTTAGCAGAAGGCATGACATGTAAGTCGACGCCAAAGTTCGAAAAGATGCTAGTGAGCTTGCCATCCATCGACGCGGAGATGTTCACACGTACCGCGTAGCTATTGCTGCAAAACGGCCTTAAAAGATGGCTTATGACTTGCTGAATCACCGGCTTTTTACTTTGTTTTTGCATTTGTCGGGGGCAATAGAGAAACATGTTGCAAATGAACCCCGTGGTGACGTCACAGAGCAGCGCCAGATGCAAGGAAGACGGCTCTTGCTGGTAGACAAGTTGATATTTCTTGATGGCTAAATGTTGTCCCGGCGCGTATAAAGTCTGGTAGCGTCTTGAGAAGTGGCTACAAAATGCTGACAGGATTTCAAGTTTGGCCACATCCTCCAATCTCGTGAGCGACATCAAGTTGGTCTGGAAGGCGTTCCTCTTGAGGACGCCTTGCCATCCGTCCAGGGTCAAGTCCGAAGCGCATTTCTCATCGACGAAGATCCCGCTTTTCAAAACGACTGAAAACAAAGTCAGTGCGTCCGTGTACTCTCCCTCGGTGGACAGCTCTGCGTGCTGGTCCTTGGCTTGGCTGTAGGAGCGGTTCGAGCCGGGTTTGGCGCTGGTGGCACGTCGGGTCAGCTCGCGGATGGCACGCCGGTCCAGGACCTCCATGAACAGCTCCCTGGCGGTGTAGTAGACCTGGTACATGGGGCCGTTCTGACTTCTGGACAGAGGTTTGACTCTTTTGGGACGGAAAATGTTCGGGAGGCACAGGCCGTTGCTCTGAGCGGATCCATCGTCCGGAAAATGGCACTCCTCTGAGGTCCAAGCGCACTCTTTGACGGACAGGGCTTTGGGTTTCATATCAGCAGGACCTAGAGAGTTAAAAACAAAAATAGATCTTGTCATTGTGGCTTTCTTGTCAGTCAGTCACTTTTTATATGAAAATCCCTGTAGAAATTCCCATATCGTCTGGGGCTCTGAATTTTCCCTTCAGCTCTTGCCCCAGGGTCTTAAAACAATTTAAAAGGTATTAAATGTGATCATGCCAAAATTAAGGCATTGAAAGCATTAAAAATAACAAAAAAGTCTTAAATGTTTTAGATAAAGGGACCTGATTGTCTTGAATGGTCGAATGTTGTGCTGATTTTGCATCCATGTTCCATAGCAAAGCAGAGAGAATATATTATGTGACAATTCTATCATTATAATATTGCATTATCATTCAAATTACTATTGCCTTAATATACACAAAGTACACAAATTATTCCCAACCACAGCGGTCTTCAACCTGTAGCTCTGGAGTGAGATGTAGAAAGCCTTTCTACTTTATCAACTGTTTTTCTCTTAGTTATGAACACACTGAACACAATCTATAAACATGTGAGTCAATTTCATAAAACATTTGCAGAAAATGTAAAAATAACTTTCTTTGTTTAAATCCTATCTGTTCTTGATGGCCCAGGTTTTTCAGGCTTGAATGGCTGAAGATGTGATCATAGTAATTGATGTTACTCACCTCTGCTCACAGTTGAAGAGCTTTTCCATTGACCCCCATCTGGATCCTCTCACCCCTATCCACAGTTAGATTAGAAAGTATCAAACTAAACTCTTTTTGTCTTTGTGTTGAAGCCCTGAGTGAAATGTCTCAGATGAACAGAGGTCTGGGGGGGAGGAGCTCCAGGGATGCTCCGTCTCCACAACTGTGTCCTAGAAACACCAGAGCAGGCAAAGCTCAGATGAATTAGACCAAACCAACATAGCAACAGGGACAAATACTGTCCAATCATTCAGTCGTTTTTTTTATACGGAAGGCACCAGATCTTTCTATTTTTAAATATCATTGACATTTATTGTTTTCTTTTATAATACACAGACACACGCCACAATCTATATATATTTCTGTCCCTGAATTTCAGTCTTTGAAATGCTTTTAATGAACTTGGACCTGGGACCTTGGTCTGGGAGCTGAACATCACAGTCAAAATTGGTCATGATTTTGTACACATCCTATTTTTTTATATTTTATTTTGCAGATTGTTGCTCATAACTTCACAAAGGAAAGAGAAAGATACTTACGGTTTAAGGAGTTTTGGTTTGAAGTCATTTGAATAAAATAAATACAAATATAAAAAATTAAAATTAAAATAAGTAAAACGAAATAATAAAAAAATAAAAACTCGAAAAAGAACAACATGAATTAAAAAAAAAACAAAAAAATCAACCAAAACTACAACATTTATTACCTTTAAAACTATTTCATAATGTTCTGAATCCTTTTTCATTAAGCTTTTTTATTTTTTATCTTTGTTTTGAAGGATTTTTAAATTTTAGCTTTATTTTTTTCAACTCAGATTTATTACAGTTATAGTATCTGATTAGACTTGAGCATAAATATGATGGAAATACCAATTTTCCTGAGAAAAAGCTATACAACACGCAGCAATAGCAATAAAACAAAAAAAAAAACAGGAGAGAAGCATTTGCAAACATTTCCATGAGACCTGGTTAGACAAGCCATAAAACTGTAATGCTAAAACTGACCTGTAGATGGCAGACATAACCAGCCGTTAAAAAAGCATTGCATCCTTTTTATATTGTTCATTTTCACCTTTAGGGTTTCAGTCAACCATTTTTTGTTTCTAAACTAAATGTGATGTAATGTAAAAATAAGAAAAAAGGAGGAAAATCATTGGAAGCCTGATCTGCAAATAACAAAATATCAATGTATGTTAGGATATCGAAAACTCTTAAAGACACAAAAACATTACATCCAGTAACAGTAAGTGACAGAGGCTTGAGGCGACAGTTCTTGGGCTCCTTTCAGTCACACTTTGAGCATATCTTCATCTCCAGTGCTGGGGAGAATACTTTGGCTTTGTCTTTAGTTACAGAATACAGAAAACCTGCTGTAAAGGGCACCATCTGCCTCTCCTCGGCTCATGCTGCCCCTTAAGATTTTTTATTCAGAATACCTGCTAAAGTTCTGGACCGTCCTGAAATGGGGCGTTGTCTGTTCTTCTGTCCCACTGGTCCTTTCACTTCTGTTTGCCAGAATAACCCGGTCATGTCTCTGTTCTGATGGGCTGCACCAGGACTTCTGGACACTATGAAAACAAATGCTGCTGGGCCACCTGTATACATTACAAAATAAACACGCAAATGACACCGCAATATTTCAATACGTAAAGGAGAGTAAAAGGTCGATATAAAATAAAGTCTCAGGCCTTCTGATTCTCTTTGAGTCATCCTAATCTCCTCTCACTTTCAGAACCCGTGAGCTGCAGCTTCTTTATCAACGGCAGGAGAACATGAGGACAGGACGTCTTGCCCTTGGTCAAGACATGAACATTGTATTTTCAGAAGATACTTAGCCTGGCCGCGTCAGACCCACATCCTCCACATGCCTTAGGGTTATGGTTAGGGTTAGTGTTTAGGGTTAGGGTTAGTGTTTAAGGTTAGGGTTAGTGTTTAGGGTTAGGGTTTAGGGTTAGGTAAAATAAAACAAATAATATATATTTTTAAATATATTTAATGCTTTCATGACGTGAGAGGGGCACTTAAAGGGCACAAAAGGGCACGTCCCTGTGTATTATTAAAGACATAATTTGCATAAAGCCACACCACACTGGAGACAAGACGATATGAATTTGATGATGATCATGATTTTGATCATTTCACCAAATAATGGCGTCTTATTCAGTGATTTTATGTTTTATGTATTGAAACTGTTTTGCCCCCAAATTTTGACCAGAATAATGGATCATTAGTGTCTGACCAATAATCGACATCTGTGGCTGTGACTGTGAGCCAACATGGCAGCCTCCAGCAGCAGCGTCTGCATTAAACTGGTTAGAAACGCACACTGCAATGAATTTCCCTCAGGATCAATAAAGTATTCATCTATGTATCTCTCTCTCTCTATCGTTCTACCACAACCGAGCTGAACTTATCACTGGTTACTAAGATCTTTTATTTCTTATTAATGTTCTGCAATGTGGCTCTGAAATGTATTGACGCAGTTCTATATTCATGAGAGTTTAGGAAAGTAACTGTACTCTAAACACACTCAAAGAAATGAGTAAACGTACTGGAATACAGTTCCCCCGATCGAGTATTCCTGATTTCATAACTGCATTTGCATCATCGCCGGCGTTTGGAGCCAAATCATATTCAGCCACTGAGCCAGCCTTCTGCGCCCCCATATGTGACCACCATCTTTTATGTAACTCTGGAGACTCAGGCAGAAACAGCTCCAGAATCTCAACAACATTAAAACTGCATGAAATCGACAGACGGAAGTTTTAAGGCCACACTCTGTAACTTTTCACATTGATCAGTACATTAGGTCCTCTTCCAAATGCTTGTATGTTATATATATATATTATTTTTCAATGACATATATGAGTTATTTTAAGATGACAGTGCCAGCAGTGATACTAGTACAGATACAGGGCAAATACTTTACTGCAGCATTAAATTCACTTGCAAATGACACTGTGAAGATAAATATGTTACGTTTACAATGAATCTAGTAAAAATAAAAAAAAGTACAATGTAGTGAAGTAAAAGTAAAAAATATTCATAAAATGTACTTAAGCATAGCCTGATTTTGTGGCATTTCAAAGCCAAAACCAAAGCTACAACTTCTTTTTAAGGTGGAGCCCAGAGTTTCCTGATGAATCCTGGCCAAAGTGCAAAGTAACAAGATGAAAAGTGCAAGTACAAGTAAAAAGTACACATTTTAGATATCTAAAATATCTAGTATGTAAAATGTGTACTTTTTTAACTTGCACTTGCACTTTTTATCTTGCTACTTTACCCTTCATCAGGAAACTCTGGGCTCCACCTTAAAAAGAAGCTGTAGCTTTGGTTTTGCTCAGTTCTATTGAAATGCCACAGATCACCAGCGTATGTTTTGTGCATAAATCAAAGCCACTGTTAACTTTAAATAAATAAATTCATTTGGAATCCACTCCTGAGCAGAAAAATAAAAATGAAATGATCCAGTGGAAGGTGAAGTGCTCATTGATCCCAGCAGAGAAAGTAGAGCTACAGACGGTGAATTCATTAACATTTGTAAAGTGCATTTGCTATTTTTAATCACATTCTAAAAAAACTGACTCCACAGGTCGACCAAACTGGTTGTAGTTTCAATTTTTATTGGGTTTTACTTTTCAGACAGCAGACTGTAATGTATGTATGTATGTAGCATAGGACATGAGTTTATACTTACATTAAAAGTCAGGTTTTGCCAGAGAATAGCAGAAGTAAGTAATTAATAAGTAAATATATTTTTACACAATATACATATTAAAAAGTAGTGGAAATTCTACTTCTATATACTGAGTAATTGAGAGTAAAAAAAGATTTATAATTTATTGCTGATGTACTTGGAGAGGTAGGCTTTTTAAAACAATGCTCTCTGTTAAATAGGATAAACTAAACATAATGATACACATTATAATACTGTATTCTCCCAAATTATTTACTGCACAAAGTATGAGTAAATTGGATGTATTTGGACCAAAATGCAGCTTTCAAACAATTACCTAATTTCACTCCATCAATACATCATGTACCTTATACACTATAAAAATAAAAGACAAGGGGACATTTTCTGAATGACCTCAATGTTTTTTGTTTGTTTTTATGTCACTAGCTAAATGAACCTCCTGGATGAGTTTAATTTTTACTTGAATATTGATACTTGAAAATAATATTACCCAAAATTTAAAAAAATATTGTGTTCTGTTACTTCAAATGTACTTGAGTAACAGAGTACTACCCACCTATTTTGATTATATTACAAAACACATCTTTTTCACTGCACTGTTATTATGGTAAGATACATAGACGTCAATGTAAATACCTAGAAATTACAGGCTTAAAAAGACTATTTGTCAAAGACTCTTCGTAAATTATGGATAATTGTCCTGTGAAACCTCAAGAGCATCACAGCATCACTTAAAACTAATGCTCAAACATCTGTCAAGGAACAAATTACACAAAAATATAGTTTATGCACGTCTGAGCGTATTTAAGTGAACACAGAGAAGAAGAACAAGATTTAGCATTTTAGAAGAGAAAAAGCATGTGTTTTATACCATCTTCTTAACCTTTCTCAGTGCTCATTTTGACAACAAATTTTATTTTAATTTTAGTCTATTTATGGAGCAGTTGAGCCTTTATTTATCTGCCTTCAGCAGTTTTAAAATTGACTGTTTACTCTATTGACACTGACAGGCTTCTTCTTTATTCAGGGCCATATTTTCACCAGCTTCTTAGCTAGAATTTTATGTATTTGTGTCACTGTTTTTACATTTTCCAACTTAAAAACGGGAACACTGTTTCTGAGAAAACGGCTTTCCCATTCCAGTGTTGGACAGTAAGCAAAAAGTACACATTTTGGGTACTTTTACTTAAGCGTAAACTGGAACTTTTTAGGTGAAAAAATGAATACATTTGTGATACTAGTGCATATTTGAGCTTTTAGTGACCATGGAGCTGTAGGTGGTTATCATGGCGCCTTTACTTTCCATCACAAAGGTCTCTATGATTTGATTTCTAGTTTGTGTACATCACAAGATAAGTGATTATTGGAGTATTATTAAGGCCACTGTGGTAGAAAGTAAAGACACTATGATAACCACCCATAGCCACTGTGTCACTAAAAGATCAAATAAATACTAATATCATGTTTTTTTTCGCCTAAAAGTTCCATATTGTCCCTTTAAGTAACATTTATGATAAATACTTTTACATTTTGAGACAGGTATCTGTAACTTTTTAACTGTTTATTTTTTTTGTTGTGTTGCCAAAATTAGTGCCTACGTTTGTTTAAACAATTATTGCACACTTTCTGTAAATCCTATAAACTTCTCAAATATCACAATGTTTGTCTCATAAGTGATATATTAAACTGATTTTTTTATCCTAAGAACCAATGATTTTTAAAAGAAAATCATGAAAATTAACATGGTTGCCCACATTTTCGCACCCCACTGTATATAATACTGTATATAGAGTGCTTCTACTGGGAGCCACTGTCTTACTTTGAAAAATAGGAAGATAATTTTGGACAATTTTTAACTAGCTCTTCAGCATGCTTTTTAAAATGTATGAATTGGTCCATATTGATTCCTAAGAGTTAGATGGAATCTTTTTTAGTATAATTTTGTTAAATGTATGACCTGATCATCGAATTCAAGACCGTTTGAGCAGAAAAGTTAAAGCAATCTGTGTGAAAAACATTTTCCTTTTTCCTTATAAAGTACATTTGAAAGGGGATACTTTTGGACTTTTACTTCCGGTAGAATTTTAATCTGATACTTTTACTTAAGTACATTTGTTGCTGTACCTGTACTTTTAGTTGGAAAACAGAGTACTCCTTCCAGCACTGCCAGGTGTGAGCTGTGGTCTCCGAGGGGAAGTGAACGCACCATCAGTTTGCTGTGTCTCTGTTGTTGCCGTGGAGACAAACAGGTTGAATGTCAGGTTCACTGTCACAGCCTTTTGTCGTGGAAGCTTTGTCAGGTGTAATGTGACACCGTAAAACCACCACGTCAGATTTGTGAAGAGAAGGTGATGCCAGGCCAGTACTGAAATAATACACTTGACAAATTATAGAAAAGTAATATAGGTTTAATTTTACTTTAAGGTACCAGTCTAGTCAGTCAAAAGCTCCTGCTCTGGTCACCAACACGTCACAGTCAACAAAGGACCCCTTCTTGTCCCCTCTTGACCCCCTTTATCACAGTATATTCCTCTCTTTCACTGCCATTCGGGTTGCTAGCTGTGCTCTAATGCAAAGCTGATTAGCTATAACCTGGAGTTGTCCCACCTTCCTGGTTTGAAACTGCTGAATGTGCAGGATACTACATGAATGTAGACACGCTCATTGATATTGCCGCTAATAATTTGTTCTGCTTTATGGTCCGAAAAATATGGTAACTCTGTAACTGGAATACTCAAAAAACGAAAAACATCAATGCCAATGTAATGTCAAACAGTATGATTATGAAATGGAAATGGAAAGAGGCACTCTGTATAAATACGGCAAATCCTGGGCTCGATCCTTCTTTAAAACTAAATTAGTAATCAATAATCAGATTACCATAGCAATAAAGACATCAAAGAAGTAAGTTAAGAAGAATACGTTTAGGAGTAATCAGTAGTTGGATTACTTTTATGGAGTAATCTCAACAACACTGTCACTCACTCTCCATGTTCACAAAGGTGTCTTGCCCAAGGACACGTCAACAGTCATTAGAGCTGGGATTGAACAACCACTGCTCTACAACCTGCACATAATCCCAAAAGTTGGTGTGACAACTTTTAAAACAAAATAATTGAACACAGCAAATATATAAAATGTATGTAAATTGTAATTGATAAGTGAGTGTAGGAAGTTGTTAATGTTGAGTTGCAAAAGATATATAAACTGACAAAGAAAAAAAAATCAAATTCACTTAAACGTGTGGATTAGGTTATGAAACTGTCCTCAGAAGTTTGCTCACATCTGAAACCAACATACAGAGATGTTTTTGTTGTTGTCAAATTTGGGCACAATTTGTGTGTTGTTTTTGAAGCTCAACAACTGCAGGATATTTTAGAGCAAATACTTCTGTACTTTCACTTAAGTAAAAATTGGACTGGGCAACATTTACTTTTAATGGAGTCATATATTTGACTGCAGTGGTATTTGTACTTTTACTTTAGTATTGAAATCAAGCACGTTGGCCACCACTGGTTATATATATATATAAAATAAATGTTTTTCTTCTATAAACTTAGATGGTGTCACATTGGTGTTACCTAAATAAATTATATTAAAAAATTATAAAATGTGCACAATATTATGCTCCTGTGTTATTCTCCTGTACAATAACTAGATATTGAAAAAGTCCAACACTGGAAAGTTTGGAGTCTGTGCGAGGTACTTTATGTTTATTTTTATTTGAACCTTATATAGCCAGGTAAAAAAATTGAGGAGTAATTCTCATTTACAAACATGTCCTGGCCAAGATGCACCAGCACCTGCTTTGTTTTTTTGTGTTAGAATAGTTTTTAGTTTTTACCTTTTTACCTTAGTGTATACTTTTATTATATTATTAGATTTTCTACTGCATGCCCTTAGTTATAGATAGAGTGTTCTTTTTACTTCAGAGATTTATTATTTATCTTACATGTTTTATGTTGCACAGATGTACTGCAAAATGTTCCTAGTCTGTGTACTCCACTGACAATGGCAATAAAACGAATTCTGATTCTGATTCAGAAGACACTCAATATACAACATACTATTATAAAAACCACAAGTACCATTATACAGCAGTCACGAAACAATAAATGTATGTGTATATGCAAACAAGAGCAAGTGTCAACTAAAATGTCCTTTAAAGTCGCTATGTCTCATTTATTATTTGTTATTATTGAGTTACTAGGTGATTTATGAGTTTCCTGATGAAAGTCTACAAGTTAAGGAACAAAAAAAACAGTCCTGTCTCCTCTTAAGTTTGCACATACACTGTATATATTTTCACCGACAAGCCTTTTCAATGTAGGCTGGCTCTACGTATGTACCATAAATAAACTTTATGACGCTGCATTCCTAAGATTAGCCTCTGTTCCTTCTGAGAACTGCAGCAAAGCAATGCAAAAAAAAAGCCCATTATCTAACTGTCTCTGCTTTGTTCCCTTTTCCCTAATCTGCAGATCTAACAGAAACATGTGAAAGCTGTGGCTGACGGTCATCTGTGTTTGTGAAAATGCCGCTGTGAAAAAGTGCTGATAAGAGTCTGTCTTTTTCCAGGTGGACTCTCTGCTTTTACAGAAGAGGAGCAGCTCTGAGGACAAATGAGGCCCTCGGAGTGAAATAGTGTTTCATAAATGATGGATGGCATTTTGTGGTTTGCTATCAGACGTTTGGATTTATCTGATAATGTGTTTTTTGTTTTGTTTTTTTCTCGGAAATCTCAAAGAATCCATGCATATTTCCTATTAGGTTTACACTGGGAAAAGTAATCTAAAATGGGCAGCTTGAAGTACATACACTTGCCCTTGATTTAAGTGAGTAAAATTAACTGAAAACACCTCCACAAACAAAAGAAAAAAGATCCTTTTGCTTTTAAAATTAGATCTAAATTACAATCTTATTTTATATGAAGTATATGTTTTTTTCCCCTTCTGTGTTAGATAAAAAAGAGCTTACTTTTTTGCTTTTACCATGACTCCGGTTGTTCCCATGTGCATTTCAAGAACTATTTTAATCTTTTAAAAGGCTCAAAATGTTTTTACACCACCTGATGATGTCACGAGGTGGTGCCTCAACTGCAATTATTTCTTTTGCAAATAGCTGGCACCTTTAGTTTCAGTTTTTTACTTCCCTCTTTGCCAGTAGCTGTTCTGTTTATGCTGAAATCAAGGCTAGAGTTTATTTGAAACAGTTTTTTTTCCATATTCATGCTTTGTTTATGGTTAAAAGGAAAATACAGAAATTAGTGTCCATAAGTAATAGGTTCTTGAAAGTATTACTCCACTATAGAGCTACAAGAGTCGTCCAACACAAAACAATCATACAAAGTGGATGATAAAATGCCTTGCACAAGGACACAACAACAGCAGCAGCATCCTCCATGACTCCCATATAACAGACAGAACTTTGCCGTTGAAGTGCGTCAGTGACTTCTTGTGTCTTTGGATGCTTTTATGAATCCTATAATAAC
>JAADKR020000016.1:17264386-17277133 GCA_011763505.2 Lythrypnus dalli
TGCTGAAATTACGCATATTTTAATTATAGGCTATAGCTTAAGTGTTCAGCTTTCAAATAATAATCTACTGGGATGTTTATGAATTATTCCAATTTTATTGTTTACACTCAATCCCTAAATGAAATAGAAAAAATAAAACTGACATATTTTGATAATAGCTATACAAATCTGTATTAATTTAAGTGAATACTGAGACTTTACGTTACGCATGTATTAATGTATTATTGTTCTGTAGCTACAGGCATGTTAAACTCACTCACTGAATAACATGAGATGCTGCTTTGACGCACTTACGTTTTTCAGATGCATTTTCTCATGTGGAAAAGATAACGTCACGGGGAATCATGAACATGCAAGACGGATGAGAGGGTTAATCCCGTCACCAAAACTAAACCATTCTCAACTTTATACCCAACACCGTGAGGAATGCCATACACGCCGCAGAACCAGTCTGTCCAGCCACCACTTCACCAAACAACTCCGGCCTTTCTCTGTTGACAACAACCGACGTGCACACATTCTTGCAATGATGAACGTGATTTACAGAGACATTTAAAAACAACGAAAACACCTCTGATTTTTCGGATCCCACCTGGATCTAGCGAAACAAGCGTCCATGGGTGACAGCTAGCTTCACTTAGCCGCGCATGCTAACACACAAACATGGCACACCGCTTTGTAAAGAATCAAACATGGCTCGAAACAACTCATATAAAAAGACAGTGTGTGACTTTGGTCTAAAAATGCATATTCAGAGACTCAAAAAGCAGCATTAATTTCGGCTAGCTGCCATTTAAGCCTCGCTGCTAGCAGATAATGTCCATGCTAGCTTCAAAACAAAACCCAATCGTGTGCTTCAATCGTTTGCATGGAACGTTTCGCAAATATGTCACTTTAATCGCGTTGAAGGGCAGCAATACAAAACAGTTTCGAGAAACGCTGGTAAATCCCAACTACCATTTTGTTGCACCGCGATTATGTAAGGCTAAACTACGGCAAAAAACAAGCAAAAATATTAAGAGATTACCTTATTGTCACCTGCGTCCATGTCATTTGGCGACGCCGCGACGGAGATGCATTGGCCACGGTGTCATGAGGCGGCTGTTCTGTGTATCTCTGTCATTTTTTTTAGATTTCTATCAAGTGAAAAGGCTCTGAGGGATTAACGCTGCCCTCCCCTTTCTCTCTGGCCCCGCACTGAGCCCACAGACCGCTGTCCGTGTGTCGGAGAGGCAGAGCTGCAGCCCCGGAGCCGCTGCTGCTGCCGCTGCTGCTGTCACTGTGGAAATGGGAGTCACCTGGAACAGAAGCCGACGAGGACCAAACCACCAGCGCGAGATGAGCGCTGCATGACGTCATTAGGCGATTTTGGTTAAGTATATTTATTGAGTTGGCTTTATTCATTGATCAAGGCGGGCAGTACTCAGCTGCATTTACTTTTCAGAGTCGTTTTATCGCGCAGTATTATTTTTTCCTAGTATTATTATAATGAACATTATACATATTGTATATTATACAATATGTCCACTGCTGCTACTGTGCTCTCTCTACAGCACTATTATATATTCTTACTTCTGTACATATATTTGTATATTTTAATGTACCTATTTTATTATTATTATTCCCATTTCTACTTTATTTTATTTCTATTTTATTACTATTATTTTTATTTTTCTAAATGTTGTCGTGCATGTGTACAATGACAATAAAGGATTCTGATTCTGTATCTGTACTCTTACATGAGTTAAATACATTTTTACTTTTCTGCTGTGAATACATTTTTAAAGGTGCATTACAGGCACTGCACGTGATATTTTGACGACACTGAAAAAAGAGTGTAGTTCACTTGAAAAAAATACAACAACAAAATGCAGATTACAAATTACTTTGAAGCACATTAAATCCCATCCCATAGACTGAGAGTAACTAGTTACTCTCTCCAGTTTTACCCTTTAGCTCAGACACCATGGATGACTCTGAAGACAATGTGCTCTTCATGTTCAGTAGAAACTCAGAGGTCACATGGCCCTTCAGTCAGAGAGCAACAGGCGAAGGAGGAAGTCATGGAGATGGACAAAACTTCTTGCATTATTCCCTTTGAAAAATAAATAAAAACAACAACCACTTTCTGTTGCAGCTGATGCAGGTCATGTGTGTTTCAGTTCCTCTGGGTCATGGTGGACTACATCAGTCCTGCTGCAACCATGACTCAGAGGAACTCGGACTCAGCTGTAACAGAAAGGATTTGTTTCTTTTTATTTTTAATAGGTAAAAAAATAATCACTTCAATATGCCTCATATCTTATTCTTTCTTCACACGAATGTTTGTCAATTTATTGCAGAATTTTCATGACTTCCTCCTTCCCCTGTTGCTCTGTGATGAAGTGCCATGTGACCTCTGAGTTTCTACTGAACTGAACATGAAGAGCACATTCTATTGAGAGTCATCTTACTGTCACTCATTGCGTCTGAGCTAAACAGTAAATATTGAGTTACTCTGAGTGTATGAGAATACATGTACTTCAGAGTAATCTGTACTCTGCATTTTTGTAAATGTTTTTTTTTAAGTAAATGACACAATTTATTTTCAGTGTTCAAACAATGAAAGAGGCAGTGAGAAAATTAAATGGTTAGCTGTGGCCCTAAATAATTTATTCACATTTCTGACATCCTATTTTTTCACAAGGATGACTTTATGAGCTCGTTTCACAACTTGCAGGGTCACTTTTTAGGGTCGCTTTCACAGGAAAAAAAGAATAGCTAGAAATGTATGAAACTGACACACAGATGATAATTAGATACACCCAGCAGCTGTATGGGTGGTCACATGTCCCCTTTACTTTACAAAGTTTCCATCACAGTGGCCTCTATGAGCAGTGTCATCCTTCTGGTTATAATACAGCCTTCTTATCATATTTTTTTATTTAATTCTCTATATATGTATGGAAATGTTGGGGAAATTTAGTATTTTCACTTTGTCATGTTTTGTTTCTTAACATTTATGTCGACTAAAACAGACCAGACTTTGACGCTGAAACAGTTGCTTAGTGCTCAAGCTCTATTTTCTGCTTTTCTTCTTTTTTTACTTTTACTTGAGTAGTTATTTGGGTCACTAGTTCTTACTTCTTACTTGAGTTAAATTAATTTAACTACTCTTACTTGAGGAAAGTACTCTATCCACCTCTGCCCATGGATATGTCATATGTGCTCAGTATTATTTTTAAGGTCCCTTTTTTTTAATTAAAATAAATAGACATTTTACCCATGACTATGCTAAAGTATGCTAAAATATTTCCAAACTGACATGCTGACATGCTGTGTCTTTTCTGCAGATTTAATAAATAGCAGTGAAGCAAACTAGGAACATCATAACAAGATTATAAAGTATAAGAGAGAGTCAAAGTCCAAATCCCACTGACGCACATTTACACTACATTATAATTGTAGTATAATTAAAAGTACACTAAGGAACTAAACAAGACAACAACAAAAAAAAACCTTGAAAATTGTGCTTATTTAATTGCTTTTGCTTATTTACTTTCCATCACTGTGGGCTTTACAATGCTCCAGGTTCAATAGTCTTCTCTGGTGACAAACCCTTTTCATGGGAACATTAACCAGAAACCTTAGAAATCAAATCACAAAGACCAATGTGATGGAAAATAAAGGTTCCATACTAACCACCCCTGGGTAACTAAAAGTTCAAACAAACGTTTTTTTGTCTGCCTAAAATGTTCCATAATGTACCTTTAAGAGATAAATTGATGAACATATGTTCACTTCCTTAATGTTTTTTTGTGCTTATACGTAGATCTATGAGCACGTAGACCGCTGTCAATTTGCATTATTTGACTTAACGGAACATAAATTATGTTATATATATGTATATATATATATATATATATATATATATATGTTTAAAGTTTTTTGAGGACAGTGAAGTAAAATAAGTGAGTGTAAAGGGAAGCACATCAACGTCAAGACTGAGAAACATGATGCATTTTTGGGTTTGGCACTCATGTGAAGATGCACAGTAGTATTTCCCCTAAGTTAACACATTTATCTTGCTATTGATGCACATTGCTTAAAGCTTTATTATTTTTGTCTCATGATTTGCTGAAGAGTTTTCTTGTATTGAACAAGTTTGGCCAAATCCTAGGTGAAAAATGTAAATTAAAAACTCATTTGTATAACCCTGTCAAGTATGCTGGAAATGCCATTGTAAAACCTTGCTGAGTGGAAGGATTTTGAATGTGCACTGAAACAATCACACAGGCATTTGTAGGGTAAATTATAAATAATTGCTCATGTGTTTTCAAGTTTGTGTACACGCTCAGTATGCACACAGAGGTTCTTAGTCGTCATTTGTACTCTGTAGTAGGCAGATTTTTTAAACACCAGCGGCAAGGGTCTAACTTAACTGGTAGCACCCACCTATTTTTTATAAAAACTACTCTCAACCTATCAAAAAAAACTAGCAACTACAGAGTACAAAAGATGCTCACAAACCTCCGCCTACAATGTGTTTACACCTCAATTAAAAATGGACAAAAACGCTAATAAAAACTCAACTTTAATGACCGTTTGGAGCCTGTGACTAGTCAGAGATGGGTTCTTTGAGTGCTGAGAGGATTCGGTTTATTACCAACAGGCAACAGTATACATTAAAATATTGTGTATATATTATACACACATCTTAAACATTTGAAGCATTTGTGTGTTGCACATGACGGATCGGCCAATCGGAAACATGAAAACAAAAATAAGTGCCAGTGACTTCCTCTCTTCGCAACAAAACAACACTCTGAACATGTTCATAGGTTCCTAGTCTTCTTCACGGCGGTGGCATTCTCAAACCTGTGCGGCGTTTCTCTGACAGGGGATACTTGAAGAAGCGTATTTTATCGATGTTTTCAAACACGTCGTCCTCCTGGTTTCTCCGTGTGTTTTTTGTTGTGTACATGCCATCATGTGAGCTTGCTAACAATGGCTTGGTTGAGAGAGTTCAGCTGATTTGTCCATTTATCTAAAGCTGTGTAGCGTGCGCCTCCTCTCTTCTGGTAATCCAGCTCTAGAAGTTGGTTGACCTGATCGATTCTGCCGTGAATGGTGCTGAAGAGTAAAAAAAAAAAATCAGTATGAACAAAACTGAAAAAAAAAAAAAAAAATACATGGCACATCGCCTTCTAACCAACTTGCAAAAACTATATATGTAAATTGTTTAGTTTTTATTAATAGGTCTTTTCCCTAGTGTTGTACAAATAAGATTTTCTTCCTAATTTGACCAAAACTAGGAAATATGTTTTTTTTCCTGGCAATTAAAAGAATAATAATAGAAACTTCATGCGAGTCAACTCATTGGAATTATAAACAGTAAATCACCATGTCACTGTCACATTCACGTTGAGCTTTTTTCCAGACAAACCAAACTCAACTATGAGGAACTATTTTCCCAGTAGCAGAGCTTGTATTGTCTCAGAAGAGCAAACACTTACTTATCCAAGATACACTGCACCAGCAAACTCTCCACATCACACACATCGATGTTCAGCTCCTGAAACAACAAAGAACAATGACAAATGTTTTTTATTCTTTTGAACAATTAACATCCACACCATTCAGTTCCACTTAACCATTGTTTGACTGTTGGTCAAGAGCCAATGTCAATATTTTGCAACTCAAATGTGTGCTCGGTAATCTTCACATTGATTTCCGAGAAGGGCAAGTGTCTAGTGCACGCTGTAAACACGTGTGCCATTCATGGCATCTGCATGATAAGGCCCTGCAGCTGAGAGGGCGTGGCCAACAAACTGACTGGATATTACGAGTGATTTTTAGCAACAGGAAATATGGCAAGGTGATGCAACATATTGTATGATAAAAGTGTTTTGTCTGTTTTTGTGTGAAGGCAATTAACAATAATAAAATCATACTTTTTTGTGTAACCTTTCAAAAGCTGAATGTATCTAATTAGGTTTTAATATGTTTTTTGTGCAATTTCTTTTAAGCTACTGCACAATTTTAAAAATGCATGATGTTAAAGAACTTGTCAATCATGTAGAGAAAAAGGCATTGTCTTCATTTCACCATTTAACAAGTCATTATCAACCAAAGCCCATTTACTGGCATGTTCGTACACCGCTTCCTCAAGCAATGCATGAGACTTAAAGCTTTACAAACTAGTTTGTGATACAGCATGGCTTTGAATGTCAAGAAAAGTGCCTTGAAAATGAAATGCATTCTTTTAGATGATATTATCAGTATCATCATTAAGGACATACCTTTGAAATGAAGGGGATGTGTATTCTTGTGTAAGGCTTGATGAGTTTGATAAGTACTTGAGTCCTAATGTTTCGCAGCAGCTCTGTAAAACAAATCAGGTACATTTATTTCAGTCATGTTCAAATTCAATGAGGGATTTTCCAAAGACATTTCTGGTTTGCACATGTTGCCGTTGTCACACTCACCCTCTATGTGCTCTCTGATGAAGGGGTCATCCATTATGTTACTGTGATTTGTTTTCAAGATTTTCTCAAATTCAGTAATGTCATTGTTCTGGTAAGCGCTGAAAGAGAAAGCCAGGCAAAGGTTATTAGAAACTTGCATTGTCTCTTCATTAGCCATAGAAACAGGGCTCATCTGAAAGCTACCAAACATGATCTAAAAATACATTGTTTTAACCATTTGGGTGTAGGGCTCTGCTTCCTTTATTAGGAAATGTTAATAGCTGCAGCTACAACAAGAAAATGTAAAATGGACATAATCTGAACGCTTTTTCACCTGTAAATGATCAATTCCTAACCAATACACAAACAAGACGGCCCCTTGAGGAATTCGTACATTGATAGGTATTATTCTTAATCATCAAGAGGACGTAAGAGGGTTTTAGGATGTGCTTACCTTACTAGATTAGTCATTGCTAGAATCTCTGGGTCATTTTTATATGGTTTGGCCTGCAGAAACACATTTATACAGTATGTTACATTAATTTTATCAATTGAAGTTGAATTGTTAGGTCAATTCTCAACACCATAGGTAGCTATAACAACATACCTACAAAAATGTAATGGTGCTTTTAATGATTACATTGGTGAGACACTAGTGTAATCATTAAAACTAAAATTTACACAATTACATTATCCAAATGCCAAGTGCATACAAAACGGCAAAAAAAACACTTCAAATGTTTAAAAACAAGGGGATCAGTCAAGTGGCTTTTATGCATTGACAAACACCTCACACACAGTTCCTGTCCATCTGAAAGCAGTAAAGCTCCACATGCTGTGACAACAGAAGTCGTGGGTCTGTCTTTGATTACAGTTCTTGGCTGATGATGAGGCTTCCTAAATCATTACATTGCAGTTGACTTTAACATTGTAAATAACTTGCCAAATAAGCAGGGTAGGCAGTTTTGAGTTTTGCTAATCACCAACTTATGTGCATTTCATTTATGCGGTTATATCCTCACCTCTTGGGAGTCAAAAGGGTTGATACCCGACTTCATGAGCATGTTGGCGAGAACCAGGTATTTCAGACACGTCGTCCGTCGCGGGCTTCCAGATTCATCATAGTTTTTAAAGGCCTCAAAAAAGTCTGTGTGAGCCTTCTCAAACTCCCCCTCTCTCAGATGCATCTTCCCTCCACACTCTGGCCAAAAAAACAATTCACAAATTAACCCTGGACAAAGCCAAGACTGGACTATTTTTAAGACCAATTTACCTCTGATAACTCCCATAATAAGCGGATGAGGAATGGCTGATTTAATGTGAAGCGACTGCTCATACAAAGCTTTCAGTTTCTTGTTGTTTTTCTGTGCTGTGTACATCTGGATTTCCAAAGCATATATCTCCAACAGCTGTGTGCCTTTCTTCAAGTCATCCTCCCCATCATCTGTCTATTGGTAAAATATTTACAGAATTAGCAGACAGAAAAAAATTCAATGATTTCCATATTTAAAATGATACTGCGGAAAAACCCATACGTTAAGGTCTTAATCAAAACAAAGCAACAACATCAACTTAGAGATAAGCCTGTAATGTCCTGTCCCCAGGAAACAAATTTAATAAAATATTTGCACTAACATAAAGCCCCATTGTGAAAAATATGTTTGTGTTTTATTCTATCTATTAGGAGATATGTAACACAAATCATTGTGTGAATGAAAAAAAATAAATAAATAAAAGTAACAATCGATAAAAGACAGGCAGTTATGGACTGGGACCTCCAACCATTAGCGCGGGAGGTGTGAGGAACTTCAGCCCTTTCCAAGGAGCGCTTCAAATACCTTGTGTATTTGTACATACACCTGATGAGCCACATTTAGTGGCTTATTGTCAATATATTTTGAATTGTGCCGAGATATCCTGGATGACATCCATTTAACTACATTATCGTCAAAGCAAAAGTAGCTTTCTGCCATTTTTGTTATGTAAAAGTAGCTCATGGGAAAAAAACAGTTGAAGACCAGTGCATTAGAAGTTGTCAAAATATGCAATAATGTGGACCACATTTCTTACTTGACACGACTGATGAAGTTGTCTAAGAATCTTTTGGAGCTTTCCATACTCCTCCCTCTCAAGATACAACTTTCCCAACTGTGAACAAAACAAAATAAGATATAAATAATTCATTACTTGCAACTGGGATCCCAAAACATCGTAATGTACCTTTGTATTTGTTTTAAACCATAGTCTGTCGTTCTTTGCATCTTTCAAAGCCTCCAATGTTGTTTCATAAAATTCTTGCAGCAGGTCCATCTGAAAAGACAAATGTTGTGGCCTGGTGAAGTACAAATAGTACAGACCGTTTCTGTAAACAAGTACATCCCGTAGGTGTCCTACAACAGGCCCAAAGTAGATGATGAGATAGACATTCAGCCTAAAATCAAAATTTACCACTTATGATACTAAAGATACTGCTGTATATCAAGGTTAAAGATCTTTACTCCAAAGGGCAGACAAATTATCCTAACCTCATTGCATTTTCATGTATTTACCTGTTTGGAGGTAGAGATGTAGTCCAGTATGGAGTTGATAGACTTCTCTGAATAGTTCCTTGTGACCGCACTCCTGATGTATGTAAGCAGCTGCTTGTACCTGTTCATCATTTCTGGAAAATTGGTCTGCAGGATGAAGATACCAGCTCTTAGCATCAATAAACAATGCAAGTACATATATGGTGCAGAAGAAATATTGAAGATTAATGACTCATACCAGCTTGAAGTTGATTTTAATCATCTGTTTCAGTGCTTTGAATCCCCACTCGCCTTTCTCTCCTTCTAACTCTAAAACCTGAAATATCCAACATCCAAACAGAAGTGTAATTGATGTAATGTGTGTGTTGCATAATTGGCATAAAGCATCACCCACCTTCTGGAAACTGCTGAGTGCTGCTTTGGGGTCGTCTTCCTTCAAGGCTTTGGAGTTGTAGTACTGGTTCTCCAGGTCCACATTTGGCTCTGAGTTACTGTCTTCTGAGTATTCCTTCAGTAAAGCAGAAATGTACGAGGCGTTGAGTAAATACATGCGCTGCAACAAGCAGTGGTAATGCTGGCACAATATCTTCAGAAAGCTTAAACATGCATTGTACAGCAAAGAATAAAAGTCCTACAAATATTGTCCACATGCAAGACTTTAGCCTGCTAACGTTAGCATAAGCGTGACTAGCTAGCCGGCTGTTCTGCTTTGCGAACTGTCATTTAAGTTATCTCTATTTAAGTATACACTCGTTACTATGCCATTGTTTTTATACTTGATGCTACTTAAGATGATGTATTTGCTCTGTGCTTGTGGAGCGCCGCGAGTTTGCTCAGAAGCTAATGTTGACTTCCATTTCCCAGCTTTGAGATTAGCCAACATGCTAACCAAACAGCAGCTAGCTCGTTAGCCCCAGTCACTAAAACGATTCAAGTTTAACAGCAAGATAAGAACTTTAAGTCTCAAATACCAGGTCATAATCTTCTTCATCGTCGCACATGAAATCGTCCTCCATGTCCGACATGTTGGCGGCTGCTATGTCCTGGTTCAGAGGCAGTCAGTAGCCGGCCTGTGTGTGTTGTGCACCGATGGAGAGGCGGTGTGTCCCTGTGGAGCAGCACCGCGGCCTGTGGCACAGTGCGGCCGACAGATGGCGCTGTCACACCGTATCACAGGGTCATTACGCTGAGAGACAAGGGCACATGCAGTAAAGAGCCTCATTCATTTATTCATTCACATTCACCAGTGGAGTAATCCTCAACAAATAGTTACTTTAAACTACCCTATCAAAATCAAATTAAATATAATCGTGTGAATTATGTTCGGATGAAATGGCTGGATTACATATCATACTATTGGCTGCCCGTACTTGTGTCAAAGCAGTGCCAGTATTGAAAGTATTGATACTTATATTTAAATATTGATACTGTATTTTTTATTTTATCTTTTGAATTAGCTTTATTGAATTGATTGATTATTTTTTCAGGTATTTTTTTAAATATATCAGTCCATAGGATATATTTTCCTACTCCTTACAACTTTTCCTACTCTTTATCAATCAGTTTATGCATGTGTGCAAGAATGTCAGATTATGCCTTTGGTAATTTCCCTAGCTGCAAAACGTTAAGTAAATCAGATCAGATCAACATAAAGATTCTAGCCCAAGTTGACCTACATGTATTACATTCACTGGTATCCTGGGATCTATAACTTTTCAAAGGGCATATCTGATATTTTTGACAATCTGGACTAAACTTGAAAGAAATTTGTGGAAAATATATTTGATCTTTACATGGATCTTGAAATATAGTTTTGTTTTTATTTGACTCAGATCTCGCCAAATCCGTCATTCACATTTCTATTATTTTTATATAAAATAGGCTCCTTCATGAGGGCCCCTTGTCCTCCGGCCCGAAACAACTGATCTAGTTGTCCCCCTGTCAACTGCCCTGCTCCAAGCCTATTTGTACCCACGTCATGTCAAATAGAATAATATGGATAAGCCAAAAAGAAGCGTGAAGACTTTAATCAAAGACTTTGATTAAAGAGAGATGAGTTATTTCCATCTTGCGTGAATTCTGCTTTGAAACCTTCCCCATTGTAACCTATCATTACCTCGTACTGCTGCACTTTGCTTCAGTCAGTCCTAGTAAAAACAAAGCTCCATTTGCACTTTTCAAGTTTGACTCACCCAATGAATCAAGATCATGTGGATTGGGTTTTGGCTCCCACTGTTCCTTCTGTGTCCAGCTCCATACTTTGCACTCTCTGAAGCAGGGGTCACTTGGCATAGACTGTGAACTTTATTGCTAAAGTATTACCAAAATTACACAACCAGTTTATGTGTCATCAGCTTATTTGTCATGCGTTTATTTCACAAAAAACGATCAGTGCGGCTAAAGAAATGATCCATCATCTTGGGCTGTCAGCGTGGCCATAATATTTACACAATCCAGACACGAATCACCAGCAGCAAAAAGGAGAGAAGAATGTTTTCACTGGCGGATATGTACGTTTAAAGTGCTTTTTAAACTCACCCAAGACCGAATTTGGTCTCAAACAGCGCTGTTCCTTTACCAAGACTCTTTGTCAGATCTGCTTCCACATTGTGGCTTCCCGAGAACATGAGTGGTAAGAACATCTTAGTGCCATTCTTTTATAGTTTGGAAAATAGTCATGGTTGAAAGAAATACCAGTTGCATATCTGTCCTCTTTAGATAATTTGCATTGTCATGGTGACCCTGCATATCAGTTCATACAAGAGTCACATTCTGTGGTATAAAATAAGGTAGCAAAGTTATGAATGAAATGTAAACTATATTAAGTTATATTATTATTCTTTCCAGTATATGCTCAGTTTGAGCATCTCAGCAGCAGTCCCTTTTGACTCAGACCGGAGACTAGTTCAGGACTGTCTCAGAAAATTAGAATATAAATGGTAAATGGCTTCCATTTATATAGCGCTTTTCCACCTACAGTAGGCACTCAAAGCGCTTTACAACAAGCAACCACTCACCCCAGTGTGCGCAGACACTGGAGGCAATGAGGGTGAAGTGTCTTGCCCAAGGACACAACGACAGTATGCACCTGCGGGAGTGGGGTTCGAACCGCCAACCTTACGATTATAAGACGACCTGCTCTACCATCTGCGCTACTGGCGCCCCATGTGGGCCCAGGCTAATGGTCAGAATCTCCTGCTATTAAACCAGTTGTGATTCTGGATGATGGGGGAAACCAGAGAACTCAGAGTAAACTCATCCAGACACAGGGAGAAAAACATGCTCCACACAAAAACATGCGACCTTCCTGCTGTGAGGCAAGAGCACTAACCACTCAGCCACTGTGCAGCCAAATGATTGATTCTACAGTATGTACTAAAAAAAGCTTTGAGCAAATGGCTAAATTCATTTTTCAACTAAACATCAATAACTAAAAACAATAAAAACATTACTTTCATAGTCAGAATCAGAGTCAGAATCTGCTTTATTGCCATTGTCTGTGCAACATAAAACATGTAAGATCAATAATAAAATAATAAGTAAAAAAAGAAAACCCTATGACTAAGGGCATGCAGTAAAAAATAGATTAATAATATAATAATAAAAGTATATACACTAGGGTAAAAAGGTAACAAATTATCTCACACTAAAACAGCAGCATGAGGGTGTGCAAATATGTAAGTTTAGTTTTATCCGTGTTTGGCGTAAATATGAAGGCCTCATTTATGGGCCTGCACTGACTAAACATTAAAACTGTCATAAATGCAGAGCCT
>JAADKR020000016.1:17839464-17849687 GCA_011763505.2 Lythrypnus dalli
GAGTTTTTAATGTATTTCCTGATGAAAATGTGCATGTTTAGAGCAAAAATACCTAAAACCTGAAAATGTGAAGAAAAGGTTATCTTGTAGTGTCTCTCCTTAAAGTTAGAGCAAGTCAAATAACACTTAAAATAGTTAGGAAAGTGGGTAAAATTGTACCAGAATCAGGTGCTCTTCACAATATTAGAGGAAAAAAAGAAAAGAGAAAATCCAATGGGACAAACCAATGCATTTTTATCACGATTTTGTTCAATGCTTATACAAGTCAAAAAACACTTAAAAGTCAATGGAAACGTCACAGCAGCAGTGTCAGTGGAAAAAGAGTTATCTCTCCCTTTGAGCCGCCTCTGTCATAACTTTAACAATGGGAACGTCTCATTGTGTTTACATGAACCGCGTCTTTTCACTGTCAGTGCCCTGTGTGTCTCTTTGTCCATTGTCTCTCACTTTTCCTCCTTCGTGCCACTGTTAAAGATCATGAGGAAGCTTTACTCGAGAACGCAGGTCAAGCGGGAAGATACGGAAGATATTCTCGAGCACGTGCAGCTCCGACCGGTTCAGCCTTTGTCTCCGGAGGAAACTTGTGAAACGCCGTGATCTTTTTTCTCCTCGATAAAGCGTTTTCGGAATGCGTCGAAGTGTGAAAGTGTCGGTGACAAGCCAAACAAACCGCGGTTTTATCACAGATGTTTTCACGGAACTGAGAAACACTCCCCCCCCATTGTTCTGCCGTCCCACACAAGGATTATTTTTAAGAAGTTATTGTTTGTGACGTCGAGGTAAAGTGGTGAAATGTGGGCAACATGAGTATAGTTTTTGAATTTTTTCAAAAACATTTACTCTGTTAAGTAAAAAAAATATTATTATTCGAGCAAAATTCATCAAACTGTCTATTTTATTCCAAGTTAGTAAGAACTTTTCAGCTGAGGATTCATTCACAAGGCTATGGTCTAAAGGCCAGAGATAAAGAATGCAAAATAATGCTATTAAAAATGTGTATATAGTATATATTGTATATATTTCCATTGTCATTTGATTTAATATGCTACTTAGTCACATTATCACTAAAATAAGAGGAAAACAAGTATCCTTTGACCCGAAATAATGACATTAAATTTCACCGTGAGGGCATTATAAAGGTATTTTAAAAAGTCTTACATTTCCCTTAGCCCAATGTAGAGCTACCCGGGTTTGCAAACTTACGAAATACTGCAAGACTTTTCACTGCCAGAAAGTTTACATTAAGAATACCTCAACCTTAAATCAACATGAATTCAACTCATCCAAACTGAAGTATAGAACTTTTTTTCCCCATTTGTACTTTCTCCCACATCTCCAACTCTCACTCCTTCGTCTTGTCACCTCTCTCTCTCTCTCTCTCTCTCTCTCTCTTTCCCAAATGCGACTATCCCGGCAAAGTGACACATTTTCAACCCCAAAATGCATTAATTTTGGTTCAGCTTTATCCTCTTGTACAGCTCCTTTTGCCGTTCACTTTCCCCCCGTCTTGTCTCCTGGTCTCTTGTCTCCTCTGCAGACGGTGTAAGGGCCGGGTTGCAGTGGGTTGCCTCATGCGGCCGACCTGCAGAGTGCGGATCAGAAACGCGCGGTAATGCTTTAGTCATGAGTTTTTGTGAGCAGCGCGTTCACTGTTCCACTCTTTAATATTTCAGGCGGCGCTGGCGGCTCGACATTAGCGCGCCATGACGACATTTAGCAGCGAAGAAGTGAAACACAGGCCCTGAGACAAGACCACCGCCGCTGAAGCTGAAGCTGCCGGAGAGAGAGAGAGGGGGAAAGAGAGCGAGACCCGGCACCGAAAGTTCAAGTAGTGCTTAAAAGTTTTACTTATGCATTGGAAAAAGTCATCTAGAAATAAGTGAATTTGCCTTTGACTTGAGTAGCTAATTTGAAGAAATACTCAACAATGAGGGCAACAGTGGGTCAGAGGGTGAGTGAGTGTGAATGGAAGCCCCTTGTGATGGGACCAACAAGGCCAACATGGATCTCCTGGATTGGCATCACCAGGAGCGTAATGGGGACGCCCTCCTGTGGATCCATCACCTGCGAGGGGAGCCATGAGGGGCTGGTGCACCGCGACCCAGGGGAAAAGCAAGCACCAAACCAGAGTCTGGGCCATGATCTGAACCAGTGAAAGTGACAGGTCAGGCCCTCAAACCCTGTGCTGGAGCCGGGTCATTGCGTGTCTCTGAGCCTGAGCAATCCTTCCACCAGGAGGGAACAGGTGCACACAGAGCTGCAGATCAGTCCAGGGCCTGACAAACCAGAGAAAGCCATATTACAGGACTTGTTTTGCTTCCTCTAAAAAGAAGAGAGTGCAGGGACAGCAGACCCTGTGCATGTCGTTCAAAACTGGACCTCATAAACCTGTCCGCGCCAGAGAAAGCAGTGCTATTGTTAAAGATTTTTGACCCCTGGAACAGTCTCTACTTCGGAATATGGTCCAACACATCGCTTAAACCAGAACATGGACCAGGAAGGACCTCGCTCAGACCCTGTCTATGGGGAGACTTCTGGTGTCTCTGACCTGGACTGGTGCAATTGGATCTGTGGAGTGGAGCATGAGGATCCAGCGCTCTAAAAGGGAATCAAAGCCCATGAATATGCTCACCAAAGCCTAGTTTTATACTCAAGCACCAATCAAATATTTATGTACTATAGCAATGTATTTAATGTCGTTTAAACAGTTTTCCAATGTGTTTAGTGTTCAGTTGATATTGGTGTCTGAGTGTACACCACGCTCCAATATTGTGGAATGTCTCTCTGCTCCGTGAAAGGTTCTATATAAATAAAGTTTCTTCATCTTCTTCTTCAGGACAAGAGACAGAAGTGAAAACAAGAAATGGCTGCGCTTGCATACAGTAAATCGATCCACTAACTAAAGTTATATGTTGTATTACCATATTACTCAGTTACTGACAAACATGATATGCTTCTGCGATCTGCTACTTTTGTAATGTGTTACTCCCAACACCGCCAACAGACCACAAACAGCCTGAATAAAGTGCTCTGGCCACATGAACATGAGTGATGTGATCGAAGTGCACACTTGAAATGTATCCACGATATTTATCATCCACATTGTTTGGAACCTTCTCTGTGATTCCTGGATGATATTAAATGTGACAGTGAGTAAAAAAACATTGTGTTGGGCTGATTCCATGTCCTGTCTCCACTTGTTCCCCTGTTGTCCACTACTGCCTCTGTTCCCTCTGTTTTACGTCCGTCTGGATTTTTCTTTTGGAAAGGAGACATTTTTACTTTGCATGTGCAGATTTCCTACTGTGCTTTGGTTATTGTGTGTATATTGTTTATATTTTTTTACATTTTTAGATTTTAGTGTTTAGGTTGTAGTGTGC
This sequence comes from Lythrypnus dalli, assembly GCA_011763505.2. Classification (NCBI taxonomy): domain Eukaryota; kingdom Metazoa; phylum Chordata; class Actinopteri; order Gobiiformes; family Gobiidae; genus Lythrypnus; species Lythrypnus dalli. The sequence goes on from JAADKR020000016.1 coordinate 17,842,845, forward strand.
TTTTAATTTACCATTTCTGTATTAGCTGGTTTCCATGAGCATTCAGCAGTTTCAAACCAGGAAGGTGGGACAACTCCAGGCTACAGTTAGCTTTGCATTAGAGCACAGCACACAATATGAACTGCAGCAAATTATTTGAAGTTTACTCATGATAAAAAAAAAGTAAAGTCTACCTTCATCAGGGAGATAATAGAAACCTGAACCACATGTATATTGAAGTGAATGGAAAACATTGGAATTAATTGAAAATGTTATGTCATAACTTTAATTAAATGTAAAGCAATGTTGTTGTTTATGTGGAAAGTTTTGACCTAACATTATTATTAATTGCAACTTTTATTTCTTAGAGTGTGCAATCTGTGACAAAACTTGTATTTTATTTTGTATTGCCCAATATCACAACAGGAATAGCTTCAGAGCGCTGTACTAATATTACTCATTTACAAACAGGAGCAGATTGGTAACAAGCAACTTTATAAATAATGTATTTCTAACATTTTAACATCACAGACAAAACAAATGTGAATCCATAATTCAATATATGTGTATGTTTCATTATGCTTTATCAATTATATATGGTTTTCCCCATTCTATTCAGGTGTTTGACTTTAAACCCTTGAGGAAACGCTCAATGTGATTTTTGTTTATTTGTGGTCAAAGGGAGACTCCTACTGGCCACTACCACAGATGCTACTACTAGTACTACTACTAACAAGAGAGGGAAAAAACAGCCTTGTATATATTTCATTTGTGTATTAAAAAAAAAAAATGATAAAGCACAGTGTTGTTTCTCTGCATTTGCTCAATCCTTCAAAGCTGATGAGGAAACAGGTTTAAGACTTCTGTTTTCACATTTCTCTATAATAAATGGCAGACTGACAATACAAAAACCTTTTGTCCAACCTTTTGTGTGGACAATATCCTTTTGACCCATGAGCTGATTGTGAAGATTGCATTGTCCAGATCTGAAGCATTATCTCAAAAAGATAATGGCTTTCTTTCCAAGAACATTTTTCAAGAACTTATTTCTAGAAAATGCCATGATTGGTCTGTGATCCAACCAACTCAGAGAAAAGAGCAGGTCAAATTAGCAAAACAGCTGACAATATTTGATTTTCAGAATCTATGGTCTATAATTAGATTATGAAGTTGTAGCCTGTCAAACATATAGAATATTGCCTATACAGTTAACATTTGTTAAAAGCTGTGTTGTGTTAGTAAGTCTGCATTCAAAAGAATTATTTTTGTATGTTTGGCGTTTATTCCGCACTGTAGCCAGAAGATGTCGCTATATTTCCATTAATAATCCTCGATTTTTATTTTTCCATTCGCGTTTGTCCCTCCGCGGTCGCCGTAGTTGTAGTGGGAAACATGGCGGCCGACAGTGACAACGAAGGGACCTCGGACTTTGTCTCGTACGGGACGCCTTTAGAGCCTTTAGAAGAGGGTAAATGACACTATAACTTTATTTTATAACACAAAGATACCGTCTACGATTGCAGTGGTTGTTTTACGTGAATTAAACGGAGCTGAAAGACCCAAAACAGCCTCTGAATGTGGCTACATTAGCAGCGTGCTAAAGCTCAAGTCAATGAATATTATTTACCTGTTTATCATGTACATGTAGTTTATCATATTATCTTCATTTTCACTGCCCGTTAAGACTATTCAGATCACAAATGCTTAATAATAAATCTTTGCATTTTGAGGTAGGTTGCAAGATGAATTGGAATCACGTGGAAATCGCATTTTGAATGGTCGCAATCTGCAAAAAAATACACATGTCACTCTATTTCCGTGTTATCTTATTGTTTGTAGTTTAGACCTCTGCAAGCATGTCCTGAAATGTTGTTTTAATGTCTCTTTGTATTGTATTGTGTTATATTCATTTTGCACATAATAATAACAAGCAATTCATTATAAGTTTGAATACAACATTAAAAGTACAGGGAAAGGCAGAAAACCCAAATGGGCTTATAAATACGTCTCTTATAAATTTGATAAAAATGTCAACAATAAATACTGAGAATATTGAGACATATAAACTCTCAGACGGTTTGCTGCATAAAATGTTAACAAAGCTCTTTTGCAGCATTATTATTTTCTTCATAGTGTTATGAGACATTTAGAGTTAACCTGGTGACTTACGCATCAGCACCAGTTTACTTTTTAAGACTCCATAGATTTTTGTTACTGTGTTATAATTGAATATACTGTATTTGTGTGTATTGTTTCTTTATAGACGAGCCTCTGAAAAAGCCAGTGCCGATTTATGAACAGACAGTGGTGGATGAGAAAGGCCGATACCAGAGATTCCATGGAGCATTCACTGGAGGGTTCTCTGCCGGATATTTCAACACTGTCGGCTCCAAAGAAGGTCAGTGAATGTCTCATTATTTTAATGCTGTTGTTGGCAAATTGTTTAAGTGGACTGTCTCAGCAAGAATAATATACATGTTTAATAATAAGTGTTTTTTTTTCTCTTTCTAACAGGATGGACGCCCTCAACCTTCAAGTCTTCTCGGGAAGCAAAAGGCGAAAAACAGCAAGCCCGACCCGAGGACTTTATGGATGAGGAGGTAATGCCCACATTTTTTGTTGTAAAGAATTGTGTGCTGGCGAGGTTTAATGACAATTTGACATTTTATTTGTCTAAAATGAATGTGTGTATTTCCAGGACTTTGGTGAGCATGGCATTGCCCCCAGTGAGATCACGCGCAGCGCAAAGTTCCAGTCTGGACACAAAGACGCAACGACGACAAAAGCTCGAGCTGTGAACGCTCAGTCGTCCCTGATCCCAGGAGACACTCTGCTCGAGGAGATCATCGCACCTGCAGAGTAAAACTTCACAATACTTCATTGTTATTGTTATCATTGGGGTGTTTTGTTATCTATCTATGTTTTTTTCTTTATTTCTTTATTTATTTTTAATATCGGCCATAAGCCATATTTTTTTAAAGGCCTATTTTTGATCAGGCACCTCTGTGGACAGCTATAGCCTGCCACTACTGATGAAAGGACCCCACAGCCAGAGAGTTGAGCTGCTGCATAATATGATATGATTTAAGGATAATAAGGCAAATTTAACCCAAAGGAACAAGGACTATGCACTGGAACACAATTTTAAAACCTGAAGAGAAAAATGGATCCTTTGTTCAACAATGTAAATCAAAGTTTGTCATTATTTGTAAATATTTGATTAGATGTACTGATCAATAAATATTTTTGGTGCAGGTCGTCTATTGGTGTTGAGCTGCTGAAGACGATGGGCTGGAGGGAGGGTCAGGGAATCGGACCCAGAGTGAAGAGGAAACCAAAGAAACAAAGACGAGGTATTAACACAGAAATAATGCATGTTTCTTTGTCGTTTTTAAGTTAATTCATTACTTAAACTTGTCTTTTTCTTCTTGTCAGAAAAGGGTCCTAGAATGTACGGCTGCTCGCTTCCTCCGACCGGTTCAGAGAGCTCTGAGGTGAGGAAACAAAGCCAGAAGAAGTCTCTCTGTGATTAAAATATATCTTTAGCTTAAAATATACACATAAAGGGTTCAGTGGGGCTTTAAAAAGTATTTAGTCATTCATTGTGCCCAAGATTACGACCTTAGATTAGAAAGCATTCGTCCAAATAGATTAGAAAGCATGAAATTTGGCATCAAACTGGCATCAAATCTCTCTTTTCTTTCTAAATAATGACATGCATGAATGAAGTGAAATACTACTGTGTTTTTCACAAGGGAACAACATTAAAACATTGTTTAACATGATATGTCCTCTTTAAAGTGGCATTAAAAGGCATTTAATTCAATTTTATTACCATATCTAAAACCATAGCAAATAAGCAACATCGAGAAGCCATTTCATCATTCATCATTTCATTGTTCTTCCCACAGGAGGAGGAGGACGACGAGGAGTTTGCCCCCGAGAATGTGACGTTTGCCCCCAAAGACGTGACCCCGTTCGACTTCACGCCCCGGCTCGGCCTCCAGGGTCTGGGCTACCGCGGCCTGGACCCGGGCCTGGCCCTGGGGCAGGGCGCCGAGCACATCAACCTGTTCGACCCGCAGCTGGACTCCAAGAACAAGCTGTTCGGGGGCAAGCAGAAGCACAGCAGGCACAAGGGCGTCGCCGGGCAGGTTTGTGTTTCAGTACTGTCTGTTTTAGGCAAAGTAGAATGTTTCCTGACTAGAATGAGACTAATACTAAGTTATAAGTAGTAAATGAGACTGAAAATGTGGCTAAAATCAGATGTTTTGGTCAAGTGATAAAAAGCTAAATAAATACAATTAAAGGTGGGCAGTATGACAATGTTGAAATGGAGGTTTGGAAGATTTGCACATTTACAGTATTGTAAGTATATCTTCAAAGTCTAGAAACCATGCTGTTAAGCTGAAACCAACTGCTGTTAAGTAAAATAAGTAAAATAAACATGATATATAATCTGTGAAAAGGAGGTTTAAGGTGTTTTTATGTAGTTTATTCAAGACTGAAATTGTGAAAACGCAATTGAAATTATGTTGTCTGCTAAATGGTTTACAAAAAAAAAATCTTCAGTGTATTAAGTCCTCAAAAATATCGAGATATTAATTTTATATGAATGTAAAGTTGATTGAATTCACTTTAGATTTAGTCTGATGTAGGTAGAGTAGAGAAAGTAGAGTAAAACAGCACTTAAAAAAGCTTAAAAGCTAACACTTTGAGCGTAAAAGTCTGATTTAGGTTTCAGCTGTGACATAAATGATTAGAAATAAAGCATAAAATAACGTAAATATCTGTCAGACATAACACTGTTTTAAGTCATGTGATACTTGAAATGACTATGATGGGTCAAGTACTTACAGTGTGTTCCTTTTGGTTTTTTCTTTCAGGGTTTCGGAGTGGGGGCTCTGGAGGATGAAGACGAGGACATTTATATGAGAGATTCTATGTCAAGATACGACACTGAGATCAAAGACGAGGAGCCGGGAGACGGGCTGTTCGGATGGACCGCCCCCCAGGAGTACAAGAAGAAGAAAGGTACACGGACAGTATTTACAGCAAGGCTTTTAGCTCATCTACTCCACAAAAATCTAAATAGTAGAAATCTCACATTCTGTAAATTGCTCATCATTTTTGTTTCTAGATTCAAACAAAGATGCTTCATACATCGGTAAAATCCTCGAGGGCTTTACTTTGGCCCAAGAAATAGAAACACAAAAAACAGTGAGTATATAAATGGTCTTATTTTGTTTATTGTAAAAAAAATCACAATGGTTTCAGTATTTTTTTCCTCATAAATATATAAGTAATCTACAGCAAAGGTTTCAAATTGATTTCTCTACATTTAAAAAAAGTCTTTGTTCCTTATCGAGCAGGTCCATATTATAACCACTGTCTTTGTCTTTTCCCAGATCTTCCCTCCGCCTCGACTGCCCCGGGACTATCGGCCGGTGAGACGCTTCAACCCGGGGACGTTTGTGACCCACGTGTCGGGGGTGAGTCCGGCTCTGGCCCAGGCCCTGAAGACGTCCCGGGGACACATGGGCCAAGACGAGCCCCAGACCGGACGCCACCAGCTGGACTCGGGACAGAGGAGGACGCTGATCGGAGAGGAGGCGCTGCAAGGTAACAACATCAACACAAGCTCAGTCACATGAATAATATTGTGTTGTATTGGGAAGGTTTAGCAATGTTTTGTACTTTATATTTATGTAGTAATCTCAGTTAAAGTATTGGGTATTAGATTAGTATTAGGGTAAAGTATTATTGCCTTATAACTTGCCAGAGTAACAAAAAGACCAACTCTCCCTTTGTGATGTGGTATTTTATGAAGTTTGGTCCAGAAATTTAAACTTGGATTGATCCATTATTTAGATTTTGTCTTCAGAAATATAGACAATTATGGCCGTTTTTATGCATTAAATGCCTACATTTATAAAAAAAAAAAAAAAAACATAAAATGACAGAAAACTTGCAATACATTTTTCTCATATTTATGTCAATAATGTACAGTTTTTTTTTTTCTCCGTATTTCAGTTAACATCCATACAGCCACTGGGTCACTAATAGCTCAAATTTAGATTCAAATTTTGGTCAAGTCAAGTAGTCTCTTTTGCCCAAGAAAAAAGACAAACAATAATACTCTAAATACCTTTAAATACCTCTGAATAATGAAGTTGCTTTAAGTAAGAAGTAAGAAACGAGCAACATACAGTAAAATGAATGCATTCTGGTGTTAATCTCCATGTAAACCTTTTGTCACCTGTAACTCTTCAGGTCCCAGTTCAGTGATGGACTTACTGCGACCTGAGGACAGAGAGCGCCTCAGAAACATCCGGAACTCCAAGAGCAGCAGCAGCTCCTCACACTCACATTCGCATCCTGAGGACCAGAAAGACTCCGTGTCCCAGGTCCCTCTGCGTCCCTCTCGTCCTCCTCCTCCTCCTCCTCCTCCTCCTCCTGCGTCTTCATTAAAACCCGTGGCTCCCTCCCTGGCTCAGAAGCAGCAGCAGGAGGCGCTGACGGCCTGGAGAGGACAGACTTCTGCCCAAACCTTCAAGCCCTTTGAGAAAAACCCGGAGAAACAGGAGCGTTATGAGCAGTACCTCGACTGCCTCAAACTGGGGGACACAGGTACTTCACTAATATTGCACTATTACATTTTTTTTTTTTTTTAAGGAGATATTATTTGCAAATTCAACTTTTTGTATTGTCAGACGCCCTGGAGCAGAGCCTGGACTCTGAGATGACCGAGTGGGAGCGGAGCCGAGAGAGGGACGAGTTTGTCCGGGCGTCCATCCTGTACCGGCCGTCCTCGTCCTCACTGTCCTCCAGGTTCACCAGAGGCAAACGGGACGAGGACGACGA
>JAADKR020000016.1:18080498-18099752 GCA_011763505.2 Lythrypnus dalli
GCGCGGCAGGCGCCATCTAATGGACAGTGCAGGGACTACAATAACTCAAAAGAGATCGTATTGGAACCCAAAAATAATTGCATGAACATTAAAATAATAATTACATGGAAAATAAAATAATACTTATTAGAAAATAACATTTTGTAGGGGTGTCTGTTTTTAACAATGTTATATTTTCAAGCCTCTACACTGTCCTCTTTTAGAATATTGTAAATGTAGACAGTTATTCTAATGATAAAGCATTTGTGTCAATTTCATTCATTTACAGGCAGGTTTTGTAGTAACTCTGTGACACTGATCCTGAAAAGACTGCAGGTTGGGACCTTTTCATAGAAACTTTTGTGTAAAAAATGGGGATGGTTTAAAGTTAAAAATGACATTGAACCACATCCAACAAACAACATTATTTCAATTTTGTCATCAGAAAAATAGACAGTTATCGCAGTTTTTGCACATTAAATGCCTAATTTTTTATATAAAACATAACACAGGAGAAAACTCGCAATACTTTTTTTTTTCTTATATTGAACAGGAAAAGCTTCAAATTGATATCTCTTCATTTAAATATTTCCCATATTCACCTGCAGTGTCTTTTTTGTGATTTCTAATTTCAGATCAACAAAGGGTAAGGTTAGGTCTATATGTCAAAGATATTGAAGATCAACAAATAATCAAAATAATATGAAAAAAAGCAGCAGCTCGAGATCCTTTTACTGAATTATCTACGATTCATATTTATACAATACCTAAAGCTTCTGTAAAAAGGCGGCATGTACTGAACACATACTTACATTGATGCATATAACAAAGTTCTCCCTTTAATGTAGTCATCTTTGATTTATTCTTCTAAAATGAAACAGACACTTGTAGTTTGATAACATCTTTATTTCTGAACCAGAGAAGTTTAAACATTAAAAAAATAAAAGAGTAGTATATTATAATATTTACATTAACCCATGTTTTTCTTTGAATGAATATGCTAAGATTTTCCCAGAATATACTCGTAACTGTTGTAGATTAAATAGGAACAAATTATGTAATGAAAATGTCTCCAATGAAGATTGCTTCAATTATTACAAATCGGTTTAAATGGATAGTTGCATAAAAAATAACTCTGGTTTCGTACTGAGTGTAAAATTCCTAAGTCAAATAACATGAATAAAGATGTAGCCTGTAATTTAATTGCAGGCTTCATCTTTATTTATGGTAGAACAATTAGTCCTGTTCATTTATAAATAACAAATTAACTCTCTGAGGAAATACAGTATATCTCAGGAAAGCATTTTTTTTATTTTTATCTGGGATTTTGATCAAAGTGTTTTCCTGAGAATGAATTTGTGAATGGTTCCATTTGTAGGAAACAGACCTTGGTCTAAAAAAATTGCACTGTACACGTATATACACAATCCAAGGAACGGGAATAAGTCTGAAATCTTCACATAAGTAGAAATTCCAGTTTGTTCTCAAAGCAAACGCTGGTGGAGCCGGTCGGACGAGTGCTGGACACTTCCAGGAATGAGAGATTTATGGATTCATGGTTGAAGTGTTGTGGAAGCCAAACCTCAGTACTTTGACTTTGTTCTTATTTCTTCTGACTTTAGGACAACTTGGAAACAGCAGATTACTTTAAAACATGCAAATACATGAAGGGTTCTTACTCAAACTAACTCAAGTGAGAGCAGCTCAGAAGCAGCAAAAGAAAAAATAAAGAACAAATTATAAAAATATTTCCTGATTTTTTATCCCAATTCTTACATTCTTCTTGAAATTGGGGCTTTTATAAATAATATATTTTATAGTAATGAATATAAACAATTTAATAGCAATTTCTATCATTACTTTTTGACACATTCATAATGGTCACTCTACTATGCTAGAACTTCAACAAACATACAATATTACAGTGGATTTTGGTCAAACTTGATGATGTGTTTTTTGGAGACTCCTTCATAAGACAAGTTTGAACTAAAGTAGATATGCCTGTACGGTACATAGACTTGGATATATATGATGAGTATATGGATAAACATATGTGTAGCTTCCCCTTGTCCTTGTGGCCTTCAGTCGGATCCCAGGGCACTCTTGAATGATGACTTTGTTTTCTGTGTTTTCTGAATTTCATCAATGCAAACCGATGCTTGAGATACGGACATAAATAAAGTTCCCTGAGTCTGACCGGACGGACGTGAGTCTGGAGTCTAGCTGTCGTCTGAATCGAGCAGCATTTTGGAGTCCTCTGCTCTCCTCTTTCTGGTGAAGTGGCAGACGAGGGCGGCCATGACGATGACGGAGATGAAGAAGGCGGAGGCGAAGACGGCCGTGGTGACGTTGGAGCTGAGCATGTCTCTCATCCCGCGCTGTTTGAACCCCCAGTCACCGGCGTCCATCAGTTCTGTGAAGGGGACAGTGGCCGAGGTGGGGTCAGGGTCGGGGACAGCGGTCACTGGAACACAAACAGGACACTCCAAGTCAGATTTAGGAGATTGTGTTTGACTGGCTTTTAAAGAAGACTATATTTCAGGAGTGTACAACCATTTTCTTTTTCTCCTGTGAGCTTGTTTTGCAAAATTTAAAGAAAGCTGCTTTGGCTGGAGGACACTTTAACTTGTTTACTGTCATGTCATATCTTGAGATCCAGCTTGTTGATACTTGGGAATTGAGTATCGACCAATGCCCGATACCAACCAAAAGTGGCTGCTGTGAGTGAAAAAGTGAATGGTCCTCTTTGCAATGGAGAAGATGTTGCAGATCAAGGGTGTTTCATTAAAGTCTAATGAAAACAACGATAACCCTCAATCACTCTCTAAAAACGTTACATTGTGGGCCTTCTACACAAAAATGTATTTTATCCTATTTGGCAGGGAGAGGTGGAAAGGATACTGCTTTTTCCCCCAATAAAATGGAGCATGTGGTTCATCATTGTTCTCCTCTATTGTTAGACCATATAAATGAGTCGATGTATTCAGAGACATGTCATATGAGTGTCCACACATGTATGTTTGTATGTATGTGTGTCACAAAACTAATGTAAACGTCTCCTCATTCACCTGAAGCGTTGAGGCTCTTCTCCTGGTTTTTCGTTTTCACAGGAGTGATTTCCGTGATGTTTAGATCCTGATCCGCCACGAATCCCGAGTCCTTCATTCTCTCACTGTCGGAGGAAAGAAGACAAAATATTTAATCAATTCAGACAAACTTTGCTTCACAGGGAATAAAAAATATGTACTGGTGTATAAAAAATAGGCAACCAAGGACTGAAGGAAAAGAAGTTCTTGGTGAAAATGATGTTTACGTAGTGTGTAAGTGGGAGATTCATGCTTAAACCATGACATGATCCGACTGGGAAAGCAAAACATGGTATAAATATTTTGATATCCCTTATTGATTAATAAATAAATAAATAAATCTTGAGAAATAGAGGCATTAAATGTTTAATTCAAGCAAGCGTATTGATGTTTCAAACAATATTATGCAAAGTGCAAAGAAACACGTACAAAGCTAATATGAGAAATGCAAATGCGAGAAAAAAAAAAACATATTTTCAATAACGTTCTTATCTTGAAAACAGTATATGGAGAAAGTGTGCTCGGAGTCCTGGCCATGGATATTTTTATTTTTTTCCTTATTTACCTGCAAAGTCTGACCTTAAAATGGTAATAAATAAAGTGCATGTGCAGAAAACAGTACAAGTTTAACTTATTACAGCCTTTAATGTGCAGCCCTACGTATATCTGAAATAAATAAATAAATACATTAATAAAAAATAAATAAAAAAATACAATAAAATAAACAAAATAAAAATAAATTAAAATTAAAATTAAGATTAATAAAAAAGAAAAAGAAAAGAAAAAATGTCCTCGAGCTGTTGGTGCACTATTCCTTTAAAATGTCCCTCAGTGAAAGTGTATAATTGCCGTGCTGCCCACCTCAGGTCGTCCTCGTTGTCCCCTATGAAGCGGAAGGGCCCCTGTGTGATGCGGTGGTCCACGGTCTGCTTGGACAGGCCTCGGCGGCGCCTCCTTCTGGCCTGGTTGGCGTTCTCCACACAGCCCTGAGCGCATCGGGAGAACACACTGTCCGTCTCACACAGGATGACCGAGCATGTGATGAAGACCTGGACCAGAGAGAGAGGGGCAGGTGAGGCTCAGGAGGATTACAGTGAATTAACGACAAAATAGATCCTTAGAGGGGGACATAGCATGCAAAATGTTTTCATGTTACTAAATCCCTCCAAAATATTGTTAAGACCAAAACTGGAAAGTTTGGAGTCTGTAGGAGCGACCAAAGTGGAGATGAAGCCACAGACAATGCTTAAAATGAAAGTGAACATTTAAAAAAAATATTTCTAATATGTTATTCCCTATGGCTGCCAACAGGAGGAGCTTAAGATCAAGTCTTCCCTCACTTTACCGCATGCACTGCACTAGCAGAAGTTTAGCCTTACAAAGGCTAAACTTCAAATTCAAATTATAAAATGTAAAACATCAAAGCTCAGGCACCAAAACACTGTTTTTAGGCTTGAAATGCATGATATGTTCCCTTTAAGACAAGACCCTGCAGGTGAAAAAGGGAATATGTCAAATGTGTAGATTTCATTTGGAAACTTTTGCTGTCGATTACTGACATAAATATAAAATTGTATAAAAGATAAAAAATATAATAAATATAATATAACATATGTACTGGTGTAATAATACACACTACTAAGCAAGATTTAGAAAAATGACAAATTTTGCTTTACTCACCTGGTCATAATCTCCATTGAACTTGAAGGCCTGAACTTCAAAATTCACTTTTGTATCTTCTGAGGATTTAACCGTCAAAGTTTCATCTTTTTTACAGCTGCAAAACACAAGCAACTTACAGTCATTTTATGGTCTATTTAAACCATACAGCACAGCATTTTGTCCAATAAAAAGAAAATAATACAAACATTTATTTCATGACATGTTTTTTGTAAGCTCTTCTCTTCTTAGACTAATCTTTACTTACTTAATCTTTAATTACTGTTTTAACTACAAGTGGCTAAACCTTGAGTTATAGTATGCTTGGCTCTCAAAAGCTTGACGTTGATAACTGTATCTGCAAAAACACATCACTTAACATCTTGCACAAGAGCGACAACACACAAAAAACTGCATTCCTCACCATCTTTCAGGCACTCAAGGTACTGAACTTGTAATGACAAATATATTTACATATTTTTAGGTCAAATTCCTCCGTTAAAAAAAAAATATTTTTTAATATATATATAGATTTGTGTGAGTCGTTCATAATCTATTTGGGTGGTGCATTGTGACACGAGCAGCTTGGACTTCGACTCAGAAACAGGAAGTCTATTTGTAAGCCCCAAATGCAAGATATATTTACGGTAATCTACATGCCTCTGAAAATAACAACCTTGCTTGTGTCTATTATGCCACAAATTCATTGAAAATACAATAAATATATATATTAAGGAAACTTTAAACAACTTCTGTCTATTGCACACAGAGTTTTGCTCTATTGTTAAATTTACTTTCAAATATCAAACGTTTACTTAGAAACTGTTTGCAAAACTGTATAAATTATGAATACACAGAATTATTGCAGTTGCTGTCAATGTTACATGTGTTTTTTTATGAACCACGCTGTGTCTGAAGTAAAGAATGATTGAGTGATTGACTGTGTGGCTCTATCTGGGTCAGACCTACCCGTCCTTGATCAGGTCGTAGGACAGGGCGTTGTCCGGGTTGTTGTCGGGCGTGGCCTTGCACGACTCCACGAACAGGGACACCTCCTTCAGGTCCGACGTGGCGTGGATGCTCAGGAAGATCTTCTGCAGGAGCTTGACCTCCACCGGGTACTCGTTGGACTGCACTTTCCTGGTGAAGTTCTCGTCCTTGTAGATCTCGAAGGTGTAGCCGAAGCTGCCGAAGGTGGACTCGGTGAAGACGTAGTCGTCCTGGTGCATGTTGAAGTAGGTGGAGATGCTGATGAACTTGGGGAACTGGCAGGAGAAGCCGATCTTCACCTTCTTCCTGCGGGTGATGACCTCGGAGGGCAGCTCGAAGGAGTCGATCTCATTGGAGAAGACGATGTAGTCGCCCTTGTCCTGGAAAAGAATGATTGAATACTAATATAAAATTGGTCTCTGGCCTTATGCAGAACTTTTCACGATTCTCAAGATCTAACTCCAATAACATGCTTTAACACGGAGCACATGGGCTCAGTAAAGTCAATAACAGTAAATTCTAGTCTTGGATGGTTTTTCAAATATTTTTTAAGTGGCTTTGACTCCAAAGACCTGGCAACCCTGAGCAGTGGGGATGTGGGATGGTAATATAAGAAACGGAAAACTCTATTACATTATCTTTTTGTATATTTGTGTGTTTCATTGTAAGTACGCAGGCTGATCATTTATTTCAAGCCTGCTAACAATACAAAAAGCTTAAATGACCATTTTAAAAGGGACTGCACCCATTCTGTTCTTGTAGGAGAGTAAAAATCATCTCCTTGTTTAGTGTATTTGCAGATGTTTATAAAAAGAAAGACCACTGCAGTGTACTATGAACTATTTTTTCTTAACCTGGCAAAGGTACTTGTGCTAAAAACAACTGGCTTGACACAGGTTAGTGTTTGTAATCATTATAATGCTGCTTTATCCTCTGAAGGGCAAGAAACATTGTTAGAAACTCATGCAGGGAATGTGTTAGAAAAGCTAGAAAAGAGTTAAGAGCTAGTATAATGTAAGTATTTCCCTCTGTCACTGTGGAAAAGGAGTTTGACATGATTTTGTTTTGCTGTAACTTGACAAAAGGTCAGTGAACGCACCTCGATCCTGGTCCCGCAGGCGCTGAAGGACATGGTGCCCGAGATGTGAGTGCTGTTGGACGTGAGGGAGCAGGACTTGTCCAGCAGCATCAGGTAGTTCTTATCGATCCCAGGCATCGACGCGATCTCCAGGCTCACAGTCATCTTGTTGGCTTGGCAGGAAACCTCAGCATTTCCTGTTTTATCGTATGGAAGTACATTTTGAGTGAATACATAGAATGAATAGGTGATCAAATGTACATAAACATCAGCTCAAGTATTAAATCCATTATCTCGACTCCATCCAGTATTAATGTAACTCATAAAATATTCTGTGGCATTCTTTGCTAGGCTTTAATGCCACATGGTAAAAAAACAAACAAAAAAACCATGACCATACCTGAATTTGACAAAAATTTAAATTGTGATTTGGGTTAAATATCAATTACCGCTCGAGGTTTTTATTTTACAAAAGATGATGATGACTTTATACTTTTCTCTGTTTCATTGTTTCAGACTGACCTTGAGTGATGGTGGCTTTGGTCACCACTATGACCACACATCTCATCTCGGATTGTCTGGAGGAGAAAACAAAAGAAAAAGTCACAAGGTATTCACTTTAAAATATGTAACTTGCTCCTGGGGTCTTTTTATTTATTTGTTTTTGGGGGTTTTTTTGTAATTCCTTTCACTAAGAGCACAATTTTCTGTGGCTGTCATGATCCGCTTTGTCTTTGAGGAGTGTTTTTTTATTTGGGTATTTGTATTGAAAATGCATCCAGGTCTTTTCTATGACGCCCAAATACCAAATCAGGCCTAAAGCGGGTCTATAAAGTGTCTAAATGAAACCTAAATACTACTAACCAATGCTCAAACCAAAAAACACGCAACTTAAATGTGTAAATGAACCTTTCTTTCAATAAAATTATTATCACTCACGTTTCGTCCGTCTCGGCGGTGAAGCAGACCGGGATGTGTCGGTACAGATCCTCGTGCTGCGGCGTCCAGCTCAAAGTGACCTCTGCTTTCCCGTGAGCGTTGTCTTTGAACACTTTGGTCATGTTCCGAGGGCCGCTGATCTGGAAGTCTCGGATGCTGCAAACACAGGAATGAAAATGACTCTCAATTTTTCATTTTGGCTGTTTTCTGCTTCCATCTGCCCCCTCTTTCCTTGGAGAGATTTGTTTTGAGCTATCTCATATTCCCTGATGCTGAGATTCTGTGGTTCCACAAACACACAGTCACTTCAGGAAGCACTGGCCACATCTAAACTCCCAATGTCACAGTTGGAAAAATCCTCATATAATTTAAATTTAAATCATGGCATCTCCAACCTTTATTTTTGACCTCCTTAAAAATACAAAATCTCCACCTGAAAGCCACAAACCAAACTTTTGCGGGTAAAGAAGTGAAGGCGAGACACTGCAGGTGAATAGGGGGAATTATTTTTTTTAGAGATGTCAATGTGAAACTTTTACTGTATATTATTGACATAAACATGAGAAAAAGTGTATTGCAAGTTTTCTCTAATTTCATGTTTTTACATAACAATTAGGTATTTACAATTCAAGTCTCACTATGATAATGTATTCACTCATTTTATTGTTTTTTGGTGCTCTGGCATTTATATCTTTCTTTGTTTTTGAAAAAGCCACATAAACACAATTATAGAATTATATTTGAGTCTTAGGAATCTCTTTGGATAGATTGAGTTGGAAGCACATCTAACAGTTAAAACAATAATCCCTCTCATTGGGTATTGGGCCTTTAAAATGAAAATAAAGTGTGTTAAGAAAAAAGAGAGAGAGATGAAACAAGAGGAAAAGTAATGCTGCTCTTGAGAAGAACTGACGTGTTGTGGTGGGCCTGGGCCTCTGCGTGGATGGTGATGGCCTGTCCCATGGAGGCGTAGAGCAGAGCCTCCTGAGAGGGCGTCTTGGACAGGAACATGGGCTGGACGTGTCCCAACTCACAGCTGGGCAGAGGATTCAGCACTGCAGCACGACAGAGGAAAATGGTCAAGTACAACATTATGAAATATCTAACCTTCTAAGTATTACCAGGCCTACATCAAGATCAAATCAGGGTGAAACTTCATCTAAAATGGGCTAAAATCGTCTTTTAATGCCAAAGATTATATTTAAAAACAGCAAAAATTCCGATGATCCTAAAAAATACAAAAAATGTCTAAGTAGAATTTCCAAGTTTTTAACATACATTTTTATAGATGGTAGTATTATTAGTACAGTAGTAGTTCCAGTAGTAGCTGTTTTTTTTCTGTTGAACACTGCAAAAAGCAAACTGAAAATAAGCAAATTTGTCCCTGATTTGAGAAACTAATGGCAAGAAAGTTTTTTACACTTAAGGTGAGACACTGCAGTTGAATACATTTAGAGATTAGAAATATCAATTTGAAACCTTTTCTGGACTGTATTGACATAAATATAAGCAAAATTGTATTGCAATGTTTTCTGTCATTTTATGTTCTTATATAAAGGAATTTAATAACTGTCTATATTTCTGCCAATGAATTCTAAATAATGGATCGAGGCAAGTTTAAATTGATGCTTTTATTTTGATGATACAAAAGTATGTTGAGAGGGAATTCTGGATATCTTGTTTACGTTTTAATAAGATAGGTATTAGTAAAAAATAATCAAACTTTGCATTATTCTTTAGGGTTTAATGCTCAATAAATCAGGCTAGAATTGAATATTTAAAAAATCCCTCTGAAAATCCCTTCGAAATATTGTTTTAAACTAAGATTGGAAAGTTTGGAGTCTGTAGGAGCGACCAAAGTGGAGATGTTGATGACAGAGTGGAATAAAAGGGCGTTAAAGATCTACTTGATGAATAAATAATAACTATAACTTCAGCATCACAAAGACAACTCAAATGACAGCTCTTTGTGACGTTACCTTCGAGTGAGAAGAGCATTTTGACGGTGCAGAGTGGGTTCATGTCTTCACTGGACACATCGAGCTCCTTGACCGTCCCGTCCGGATACGTCACGTTGATGCTCCTCACGGGAAAGTCCTCCAGCAGCACCTCAAAGACGTGCACCCCCAAACCCAGAGTCCCAGTGGCACTGAAGGAGCACTTGTTCTGGGAGAGAAGGTCAAACTCCATTTAGTAAGTGGCTATTTGTAGATATTATAGTTTTGATATAAATAACATGCATTTTAAAAGTAACAATGACCAAAATTGCCTCTATTTTTGGCAATGAAATCTGAACAAACCCTGACCATTCCTGACTTTTGCCAAACCGTAAAGGCTCTAAACCGGATTTTTATTACAAAGAATGACAAAGGGAGTGAGTACAATAAATTGCTAATTGTCCAAACTCATTCTAAGCTTTCTTAACTCCCGTAATATCTAACTTTATAGGCACATTTCACAACCTGCAGGGTCACATTTGTCTCAGAAATGCAAATGTTTTTCCATAGATTTATAATAGAAATTGTAACTTCAAAGACCATTTTCTCAATGTCACAACCAATACATAAATCAGACTTTTACACTAAAAACATCCAGTAAAGTTGTTTTCAAATACTTTTCCACTTTTCTTAATATTTGCATGACTACTTTTACCTCTACTTGATTAAAATGATCTTCAAGTAACATTACTAGAAATACCTTGTCCACTGTACTCTACTTTCTCA
Organism: Lythrypnus dalli; assembly: GCA_011763505.2. Lineage (NCBI taxonomy): Eukaryota > Metazoa > Chordata > Actinopteri > Gobiiformes > Gobiidae > Lythrypnus > Lythrypnus dalli. The sequence goes on from JAADKR020000016.1 coordinate 18,090,953, forward strand.
AGCTCTTCAAACCATCTCCAGTTGAGTAAATTAAATGAATAATGAATATATACAGAAATAAATGGTCATAATAAGCTGTGTTTACCTCGTCCAACACGATGTTCTCTGTGGCGCTGGACGTGAGCCGACATTTGACCTCATCTCCGTCCGGGTCATGAGCCAAGAGTCGGACCGTCGTGAAGCAGTTCTGAGGCACTCTACAAAAAACACATCCAATTCACAAACTTAACTTATGATGGCATTTTGATGACAAATACTGCACATTATAACAAGATTTTGAACAGAGATATAGTTAATGATCAATTACAATATGGTAGATCTTTAGCCTGGCCAGTCAGACATGATTTTCTTACTCAATACAAAGAAGGTTGGGCTGACGTTGCTGTGATACCGCCCCCTAGTGGCTCTAACAGGAACTCTATTCAATGCAAACCAAAGCCTCCAAAACACAGCTTAAAAGCCTGGCTACAAACACTTTTATTTTTTCTACTGATGGTAAGTATCATATTTTTAATCAAGTTGGTTTTTATATACACATTTTTAGAAGTGGCTGCTATTTTCTTTGATTGACAGGCTTTTGGCCCTTTTTTGGAACATGCACCTTTTTGATTTTCCACACAACTCGAGCCTATTACTTTGAATGGGGCGTAATGGCTTCAGGTTGTCTCCTATTATAATAAATCTATGCTTCCAATGAATTTTTCGCAGAGATTTACCAGTTACTAGACACCTGGAATGCACCATTAGTCTCTGAGAGTTCCAACGGGAGTGATTGACAGGCGGATTAACCAATCGGAGAAAGGTAGTGTTTGTTCATGTCAAAATAGTCAAAAGAAATTATGCAAATCACACTGAGGAGAGAAAAATAGCAGGGACTTGTGGAGATTAAACAATTGTGTCAATGTGAGATGAGAAAAGTTACAAAATTCCAGTTTGTTGTGAGTGATACAGAGCTGTTTGAGAGCGTCTTCTGCACTTGCGTCACAGATTATAAATAACTCTGACCAGGCTTTTACTGCAAAATCTTCGCATACTTTCTTTTCTTCTCTTGCAGTAACCCAGCTACCTCAACTGAAAATGCCATATTATCTTGGAATTATTATCTCTTATTGACTCAAAAGTGCTTTACTTATTGTAATTTATGCTGTTTTTCAGTGAATTTACACTTTTTCAGCAGTTAAGTTAAGGTGGCATTTTTCCCGTAGAAATAAGCTACATTTTCTTGAAATAGGTACATTTGCTTTCGATTGGAATACCTAATGTCAAAAAATCTGCATGGTCAAGTTTCTTTTACAGTTAAAATAACACATAAACAACCATCTTTTTTGTTGTTGTCTAATTTTAGCTGTAAAAAGTTGCCTTGGACAGATGTATTTGAAAATAGCTTCTGAAATCAATGGCAAATCGACCTATTTAGAGAAAATCCCATTCATTTTGAGACTTCTTTTGGCAGTAGATTGTCTGCATCCTCTCCTCTGGTCATTTTCACTTCGAGCTGAGTGTGAGTCTGACCTGATGGAGGCGACAGTGGCCGAGACGGGGCAGTGGTTGATGCTGTGAGTGTCCGACCGAGTGGCCAGGTCCATGTAGGCCATGGCGCTCCAGTTCTCCACACTTTCGGCGTTGGACAACCAGCAGCAGCCATTGGCACTGGGGAACAGCCAGAACGAGGAAAACAATTACGCAACTGCCATTAAATACCCAAAAATAGTAAGAAAATCAAATAAAGCAACACAAGACGTGAGCCCAATCTGAAAAACAATACATTAACAAGCTCCTCCGGCCCACACCTGGTACACAGCGTGATTTAATGTTTATTTCGGTCAATAGGAGACGTTTTGTTTTGCTTATGACACCATTGTGAAAACAAGACACCTTATTGCCTTTGAAGCGTCACACTGCTATTATAGTCAAATGGACGTTCAGTTCTTTCTTTTTAATTTTTTATTGTTTTATAAGGTTCACTCAGGAAAGAGGCGTGAACAAAAGGATTGGCATCTGGCTTTTGTCATTGTGTTCACAAGCGCTGCACATATCTGCACACACCCACATAATTATACTCAGAGCTTCTTCTCACTAAAGCCCGACTGCAGGCACAGGTTTGTTGGTTGGATCTCAAAGTATTTATGTTTTTCTCAGCATTATTTAGGTGGCTGGGATAAAGCCTGGTGAAAAACTAGACTAGAGGGTGCGGAGATTTTGAGCAAAAATGTAAAACTGATTTAAATTTTACACGTTTTGAACAATTTTGTATTTTCACTGAACTGATGAAGTTAATAAAGTCAGTCAGCGACGTTTTCAAAGACATGTAAATGCTATGCTGCTATAACCAAATTCAATGCTTTTTAATGACATCTTATTCTTGGCATATAATGACTTTCAATGCTTTTTCGTGCCCAGCAGAAACCCTGTATAGAAATAAGATCAGTGCCTATAGGCTTTGCCCTCCATGGTTACATCAGGACAGACCTGGGACTCACTCACGGTGACACTTTTTGATGTTCACTTCTTCTGATAAAACCGGTGGAGCCGGTGCCTCTGCTCAATAAGGAAGCAAAAAATAAATATCTCTAAAATGTCAACCAGGAAAAAGTAGTTCGCTTTTTTCCAGTGAGCACTAGAGTGGAACACTTTCTTCAAAATGTGGTTTCTTTATGAGGTGTTTTGCTTGGGCCTTCCATAATGTGACTTTTTCTTAACATTTTCTATCACTTTTTCTTGTTTTTTGATACATACATTCAGTCCGTGGTGCTGTTAACAAAAGCTAAGATGTTCATGGAGAAAACTAGGTCAAAATCTCAGCGTCTGGCCTTAAGAGTGACCAGGCCTGACTGTGGCCTCTGACCTGAGGGACACAGTCTTGGCGTCGGCGGTCAGCTCGGTGCTGGACTGCTGCTCCACTTGGCACCAGCGCTTCTGTCCCGTGTCGTCGGCGTCCGTCTCCTGAGCTGCTCCGGCCTCGAGGCTGCAGACTCCGCCCTCACAGGAGTAGGACACCTGGCTCTGACAGGACGAGCGGCCATTGTCCCTGCTCACCAGGCTCAGCTGAAACACAACCATGGAAACATACAATAAGATAAGATAAGATAGATGAGAGTCAATAAAATGACCAGAAACAGTGAGGCAGGATCCAAACTGCCAATGTCTGCCATAAAACATTAGACAGCCTGAAAATAATGACTGATTTCTGAAGCTTTTTTAAAGTTTTACAGATACCTTTGAGAGGGTAATCTTTACCAGCTTCAAAGTCGGTTTCCCTTTGAGAAAATTCTACTTGAGTTGTGATAATTGTTTGAGCGTAAAAGTCTGAGTTATATATATAAAATGATGTTTCTGATTATTCCAATCAAATAAAACAGATCAAAACAGATAAAAGATACAATTCTTAAGAAATAGAAAAAAAATCATATAAACTAATTGACAGTAGCTTCATTTAAAGGGCCTATACCAGATATGTGTCCAATCTCATTCCTAACTTTCTTAATGCATTTCTATCATCCCATGAGTTCATATGATTGTTTCACAATTTTGGAAGTCACTTTTCAGGGTCACTGTCACAAAAATACTATCAAAAACTGGCCTGCAAGTTTACAATCAATAAAAATGCTTTATAATTAATGTACAGTCTTGTTTCCACAAACTGCAGCATATTAAATTTACTGAATGAGGACAAAACAAGTTTAATGTCACTATGAGAAATAAAGGAACAGGTCAAGAGCCTTGAAGAGTGCTTTAAAATAGTTTTACTTGAGTATAAGTAAAGTTACTAAAAGTAACTCAAGTACACACAGCATAAAAGCCTGTTCTTAAAATAAGAAATAATCTTGTTAATCTTGTTTTGGGGTAAAAATGTCTAATTTGAAGAGAACTGATCTGCTGCAGTCAGACTTTTGCACTTACAAAGATTTCTTAAAGCAAGACAATCTTCCTGCCTCTGATTGAAATGTGAGGCAATAAAGACACACTGTTGCATCATGTTGGTCAGAGCTGAGTGGACGTGTCATGTGACCTGGTCAGGCCTTCAGCGCAGGTTCAGATCGGGTTCACTTCCTGGTCTTGGACTGTGAGTGGGTCTTTTTTGGGAAGTCTGTAAGTTCTCCATAAGTCAAATGCAGAAGGAACTTTTATTTGTCATTTCTATTCTGAAAGTATTTGAGTAAACCAGGGGAAGGCATGAGGAAACCACGGTCTCAAAACCACACGCTTTAAAGCCTCTTTCTGGAGCTTTGGTGGAAGAACAGGAAGTGTTTTTGAGCAATGAGTTCCAGAGGCTACATTTGAGAGAGAACGAAGGCCGTGCCAAACGATTTGTTCAAAATGTCTGATAAAAGTAATAGAATTTCATACATGTTTCAGTAACTTAGTATTTGTAATCATCTTATGTATCATAATTGTATCAATACATTTGTGCTCTTTGTGGTAAAAAAAAAAAAAAAAACTTTTTTATGTCTTTTTACTTTTATTTGGTTTGTAACGAGACAAAGTGGCTCTTTGGGAGTTGAATGTTGCCCTGAAAAGAAAGACCCTGAAATCTTTCAGATCGTAGTAATAAGACAAAACAACAGAACCAGCACCTTGGAGACTAACTTAATGATAACTCTCCAATGATAACTGGTTTTTCTCTATGCCTTGTGAGGAAACAAATATATTAATTTTACTGCAAAATTCAAATAATATTGTCTAAAACTGCAGTTTTGGCTGAAATTGTACGCACTGTTTTTGCACAATGTTACCTGTTATGTCCCACTTTCCTTGATGGACTGTTTACAAATCTTAAGAAATGAAATATGCACTATTTACATTGGTGGTGTTAAAAATACAGTATTTGACCATTAAAATAACAAAACATTACATTTGACTTGCGTGTTGTATTAGTACTATTACTACTATTACTGTGACATCGACCTTATCTCATAATCTCTATTCTCATTTTTATTCTTATGCGTGTAAGTGTGTGTTGTGACCTTCAGGGGTCAGGAACAGGCCACTCCCACTGAGGACCATGAACGCCACCTTCAGCTTCAGCCCCTCCCCTTCCTCAGAATGTTAATGTGTTTGTGGGCGTGTGCTTGTGATTTTTATTGTTTCTGCACTGGCACTTTCTCTGTAAAGGAAGTTCCTAATGGATGAATAAAGTTTAATACAATATTTTTTTAAATTACATTTTGCAGACCTATGTTGGTTTTCTATTCACTCAAAAAACATCCAGTCACTTCCTGCTTACATCATTGCTCCAGTTTGCTTCTCCAAACCAACATTTAGCACAGCCTGTTGTGTCCTTGGGCAAGAAACTTTCCCCACCTTTTCCCAGGGTCTTAAATTATGAAAAAGGTATTAAATTTGATCATGCCAAATTTAAGGCCTTAAAAGCATTAAAAAAAAACAAAAAAGCTCTTTTAGATAAAGGGACTTGAATGACATGAATTTGTGCAGTCTTTGTGTAGATTTGTCCATGGAACAAAGACGATTTGTTTTGCATTTGACTTTTTTTTGTCTCATTTCAACAATCTAAACCTTGTTCCAATTTCAAGACCAACATGAATTGTGTTTATTCGAGCTTTTAAAACAATGTACTTGCTTTTCAAAATCATTACGACAGTCTCATACAGCTATTTTCACTCAGAGCTTATTTGATCTCCATTATCATTTGTTTTAATAATATAAGTATATACAGTGTCAGTAAAATAAGAGGAAAATACTGTGAAAGCATTACAAAAGTTAACAAAAAAGTCGTAAAATTCACTTGGCCAAACCTTGGTGGTGGTCGAGGACAGTGAGCCTCTCCTACATCATAATAATGCAATATAGCGCAATATAAAGCATCTTTTAGTGTCCGGGAAAACACAATAAAAGACACAATGCCTCATAATTGTTGCTTTTGCTTTTTCTCTTCAAATGTAGCACTGTTCCTTTAACAGAGAGCCCTACATTTACGTCTTGTCTTGAGTAAATCCTGTTCATCTAGATTTCTAAAGCACTGAACAATGTGAGCCACGAACCACTAACTACCTGCCCACATGCAACACTTTCGACCTCAATGATAGAGAAATCTACACAGTAATGAAGTAATATATAATCGTGAAGTCTTTACTTTGTATTTGGAGATAGCGACGCAAAGAAAAAGCAAAAGGAAATTTAAGTCCAATAGTGAAAACTCTTTGAATTCCCGAAAAGGCCTCATGATCTTGTTGTGTAATATGCACATTTTCAACTAGTTCAGAGATCGTCACTTGTTTTCCAGTTCTATTATGGCTCTATATTTCAAATAAGACAAAGATACAAAACAAGTATACCTCTTAAGAAACTGCAGCTATCTCATTATTATTTATATTTTGAAGGGAAAGTTCAAATAAACAGATTTATGAACAACAAAAAACCTCAAATCTCAGTCTCTCTATTGAAGCCATGTTTTCCGACTGTGTGAAAAACAAATCTAAAATCAATATCCTCTACTGAAATACTGTAAAGATTTAACTACGTAAAAATTGCTAACTGCTAATAAGAAACTATTAAAGGGGATGTTATGTAGCAAAGCCAATGACACAAATCTCAGGAAGAGACTAATACTTTCAAATGATTTGACTAAAAAGGCTTGTATATATGATCTCCACACTAAATATTTTGGCCATTTACACATTTCTAGCAGTTTTGGGGCAAAAATGTCTAATTTGAAGAGAAATGATCTGCTGCAGTCAGAGTTTTGAGGAAATCTATTCTTGTTGTTAGAATATATTGCTTATTCAGATTTGGGCGCAGGCCATATTGAGCTCATTTATCATGCATTACCGATCTTAAACTAACAATAACATTCTAGAGATAGAGATACTTGGCTTAAGATTGTATTTGTAAAGAATTGATTAAGACATGAATATCCTCAAGACGAAAATCTTTTAAAACAAGAAAAAAGTCTTGCTGTTCACAAATAAAATCATTACATAAGAAAAACTGTCCACTGGTTTTGGCATCTACAGCCTGATATATCTTGATTTAGTGTAAAATCTTGATTTAATATCTATGTAAGACAGCTCTAGAAAGAATATCTCAAAAGAAGTAAAATAATCTCCATGAGAACTAATCTTACTATGTAGAAAAAAAACTTCAATCTTCAACTGGACAGGGTTGGTTGAGTAGAGGACGTTTCGCTTCTTGTCGCAGAAGCTTCTTCCTTGCTCTTGGAAAAAGAATGGTTTGCCAGCAGAGAAATACCCTTATAAAAGGGAGAACCTGATGTAATCTTCCTATGTGAACAAAAAAATCTCAAATCTAAACATTTTAAGATGAATATTCCCAGTTTAAGCCAGTTTCACATTGTTAGGAAACTCCTTTTTGCAGTGTAAGTTGCCATGTTCTGTGCTCCAGCTCAGAACACTCAGATCTGGGAGTGAACTTTCCCCAAAACCACCCTGTAAACATCACAAAAACTGTCTTGTTCTCACCGGGATGGAGCCGTCTGTCCTCCTCTGTGGTGGGAAGAAGGTCACGCTGTGTCCGTAAAAGTCCTCCGCGCGGCCGCCCTGCATTAAAAACATGGATATCAGGAGCGTGAGGAGCGTTTGGAGCGCACCTGCCTCCATCTTGGCTCCTGAAGTCTGTCTGTGGCTGCAGCTCGCTCGGTCGGTTTGAGCTCTTGGAGATGCTGCGAGAGGCGTTTCACATTCTCCAAACCGGTCCGACCAGATCTGCCTCCACTCTTTTCAGAAGTGACGGCCGTCGTGCATCTTTATTTAGCATCGCGAGGTCGAGAATGTGAAGGATGGGGATGAGCCGTAGAGACCCGGCGGCTATGGGTGGTTATCATAGCGCCTGTACTTTCCATCACAGTGGCCATTGTGGTGCCATTGTGACATAGTAGTAGAAAGTAAAGGTGCCATACTAACCACCCATAGCCTCTCGGTCACTAAAAGGTCAAATATGCATTTTATTATTTTTTTCGGCCTTGTCACTTTGTCCCAATCTGTCTTATTTTAAGCAGATTTTATACTAAATCAAGATATATCCGGCTGTAGGTGGTAAAACCAGTGTATAGTAAGACGCTTTTTCTTGTTTTAGGATTTTAATCTAGAGATTATTCATGTCGTTATCGATAGTTTACAAATACAATCTTAAACTAAGTACCAGTATCTCTGTCTCTTCTGGAATTCTATGGTTAATTTAAGATCTGTAATGCACACTTTAGTCTGCGCCTAGATCTCAATAAGCAATATTTACTAAAATCAAAAAACACCTAAAAATAAATACTTAAAATTAGTGTATTAATCTTAAAACAAGATTTTCAGCATTTTGACGATTGTCTTGTTTTAAGAAATCTTACCAAATGCAAAAGTCTGACTGTACTGGCAGATCATTTCACTAAAACATTTTTACCCCAAACAAGATTACATTTCTAGAGGTGATAATTTTTTTTTTTTTTAAGTGAATCATCGCTTTTTCACTCACACAGGCAATATGGTCAAAGTGTCTTGCCCAAGGACACACCAACAGCAGCAGCGGAACCTTGACCATTAAACTTGAGCCGGTCCATTGTCCATTACGCGATTATACCAACTCAAACAGCATCTTCTCATTAAAGAAACAACAAAAACGTTAAATCCTGCTGTGATGTCATGTGACACCATGCAATTAGTCACAACTTAGCCACAGCCGAGGCGTGTAGGCTGTTCAGGTTACAAACAGTGCACACTCTAAGACTTACGGTAAAATATAATGCCTCTATTGAGGGCCAAAGAAGAACTGTAAGGAACACCAAAGTGATAAGTGGCAATGTCAAACACAATTACATAATTTCCAGTTAGGTGCAACC
>JAADKR020000016.1:18556060-18567146 GCA_011763505.2 Lythrypnus dalli
TTTTTTTCATATTTATGTTAATAATATGCAGTAAATGTTTCAATTCAAATTGATATATCTTATTTTATTTTAATTTCCCCTTCATCTGCAATATCTTTCCTTAACAATGACAACAATATGACTTGGAAGTACAGATCAAAGCGCTGACACCGTAGAAGAAGAAACCGTTAAATTAACCAGGATTAACCAGACGATTACTCACAACTTTCTGAATGCATTGAAATATTACTCCAGATCTGATTTTGAACATTTTGCATTTTTTGTCATCTTTAAAATGTATTGTTATTTGTAATTAATGGATATATATTCACAAATGCACCGATGTAGGAATATCCCTATTTGAGCATAAAGTTGTGATTGAAACCGTACGATGACGTCCCGCGGCGTCTCCTTTGTGTGCGACTGCAGTGTCAGCGTTATCTGCCGAACGTGCCGCTGTAATTGTCCCGGCGCAAACGTCTCCTTGTGTTGTCCAAACGTCCCGCAGATAATCCCCTGTCCCTCTGAGGGCAGACGACACGGTAAAGATTAGGAACTGATCCGGACTTTAGCGCAGACGCAGCGTTCTACCAAAATCTCCCTGACCCCGACCACTTTACGCCCTAGCCCCGCCCCCCTCCGCTCTGTAGCCCCGCCCCCCTGGCCCCCGGAGCCAGGTTTTAATGAGGAGCGCGGAGACCGGACCCCACAGTTCAGACCGAGAGTGGACTCAGGAACCAGATAAATTCTCCTGGAACCACCTGCAGCTTCTATAGAATCAAATATTTTTTTTTGCCGGGAACAAACTTTTTCCTGCAAAAACTTTTATAAACAATAGAAATTTGTATTCTTTCTCTGAACTGACTTTTTTGCCTGGCACTTTTTTTCCCCCCTGCATAGAAACTTTAAAGGTCTGAAAATATTTGCACAATTTTTTCCGTTGAAAATGTTCTTTTTGGTTGTGTAAATGGAGGACCCTCTGCGTAAGATGTCAGTCCCGTCGTCTCCTCTTGAGTCTCCACAAAGTCCCACTGACAACAGCTCGTCGGCCGGTGAGTCTGGACCTGGTTTAGCATGTTGCCTTTGGTTTGTGGCACCTGTCATCTTTTTTCCAATGTGGGTTTATATGGGAAATAAGTAAATTTGCCGTTGATTTGCATTACTAGTTTCAAAACATCTAGTTATTTTTTGCTTAGTTTTGAGTGCTTAGTTTTAAATGCACACTATGGAACATTTTTGCCAATAAATATCACTAAAAGGTCAATTACACGCTAATATCAAGGTTTTGTTTTCCCGCCTAAACAGTTCCATAGGGTACCTTTAATATAAGTGTAAAAGAGTTACTCAAATTCAGGGCAAATGTACTTTTTTCAAGAAAATGTTACTTATTTCTTGACTACTTTTTGCAACACAGTGTATTTAAGTAGTATAAAAAAAGCACAACTGAGACAAACTTTCTTCCTTGTTGTGAGTCAGTGGCATTCACAGCGCCACCTACTGCACTGAAGTGTGTGTTTTAAGGCTTTTAAAATAAACAAAACACACGGTCAAATTTACCTCATAGAAATGTAGTGGATTAAAAGTAAAAAACACTGCTCAAGTAATGTACAGATCCTCAAAAACTCTCCTCTTTTCATCCATATTAAAAAATATACCTTTGATTCTTTCATTGCCAACATTCTATTAAAAGTGCCTGCACCTATCGGTAAATAAATAAATCAATATTTTCAATACTTTAAATGCAATCAGTATTTCTCAATCTGGCTCCACACCATGAGGTTTTTTAATATTATTGTAGATATGAAAAGAACTTTTAATTTGTAGTTGTAACCATGGCTCTTGTCCTGGTCCTGGTCTTGGTCTGATCCCAGTCTGGCCTTGGTTTGAATCTGGTTCTGGTTGTGGTTGTTATCCAGATTCTTGAAATGGTTCTGACCTTGGACCTTGATTCTGGTCCCTGTCTAGTCCCAGTCTGGCCATGGTCTTGGTTCTACTTCTGACTCTGGTTCTGGTCTTGGTCTTGCCTAGGTCCTACTAATGTAGTTTGGTGAGACCGGTTCTGGTTTGGAGTATATATAGTTTAGTTTGTAGTTGTAATACTAGTTCTGGTCCTGGTCTAGCCTTGTTCTTGTCTCTGTCTGATCCTAGTTGTGGTTATGACCCTGGTCTGGTCTTTGTCTGTCTTGGTTGATAAACTGGTTCTGGTCTTGATCTGGTTCCTGCCAGGTTCTGGTCTTGGGTCTGATGGTAGTTCTGAACGTTGTCTGGTATTGGTCTGGTCATGGTCTTAGTAAGTCTGTGAGTCTGGTCCTGGTCTGCAGAGTGTGTGGTTTGCTCTGGTCCTTGTCTGGTCCCTGTTTGTCTCTGTTCTTGGTTCTGATCCTGGTTCTGATCGTGGTCTGGTCTTGGTCCAGGTCTAGGGAAGTCCGTGAGTCCGGTCCTGGTCTGCAGAGTGTCTGTTTTACTCTGATCTTTGTCTGGTCCCTGTCTGGTTCTGGTTCTGGTCTCGGTCTGGTCTTGGTTCTGATCCTGGTTCTGATCGTGGTCTGGTCTTGGTCCAGGTCCAGGGAAGTCCGTGAGTCCGGTCCTGGTCTGCAGAGTGTGTGGCGACAGCAGCAGCGGGAAACACTACGGGATCTACGCCTGCAACGGCTGCAGCGGATTCTTCAAACGCAGCGTCCGGCGGAGACTCATCTACAGGTGAGCACCACACTTTTATATTCAATAATCATTCAGAAATATTAGAATCATATTTACTAATTGTGCAGAAATATCATTGTCAAAATTACAAATCAGGTATAATTGGTTTTGGTGTTTGACCGAATAAACTTACCTCCATCAGGATCTTTACAGACAAAATACATACAGCTGTGCTTTTTTTTTTCTTGATATTTTAATTTGTGTGTTTCATTCAATCAAACAGAGGAATGAGGAGAAAGGACGATATTCAAAAGAAAATTGGGGAAAAAATGGCAAAAAAAAACTGTGAATAAATTCAGCCAAACTACAGTGCCTGCCCAAAGATTTATAACAGAACTGGTGATTTCAAAGGCCATTTGTCACAATACTCTACTGAAAGTCTCCACTTAAAAAACTTAAAATATAAAGTATAATAAGTACAATTATTGATGTTCTATTTTTTTCTTAGTTTAAGTGTAAAAATCTTGGATATATTTATCAACATTTGTGACTCAAAGAAGGAACACATTTGCTTATTTCAAGAGCATTGTACTTATATCTAGATTACTTTTTGCAGTGTGCACTTTATCTTTTTGAAGGTTCTTTTTAGTATTAGGTAAAGATTGTTTTGTCTTTGAATTATTCCATTTTGAAAGTGAAACAATGGTGGAGATTTTTGCTGTGACCTTTGTTAAATGTGCGGTTGTTGGTGTGTGGCAGGTGCCAGGCCGGGACGGGCATGTGTCCCGTGGACAAAGCTCACAGGAACCAGTGCCAGGCCTGTCGCCTCAAGAAGTGTCTGCAGGCGGGAATGAACAAGGACGGTACGTGGACCAGACCGGGACTAAAGCAGGACTAAAGCAGAGCCAAATTCAGACTAAAGGAGGACTAAAGTTTTAGCTTCACGGCCAGAAGGTTGTGGGTCATTCCCAAACCTTTCTGTTTCTCAACACAGCTCTATCTCAGGTCTAACCCAGGTCTATCTCAGGTCTAACCCAGGTCCCTCCCAGGTCTAACCCAGGTCTATCTCAGGTCTAACCCAGGTCCCTCCCAGGTCTAACCCAGGGATATCTCAGGTCTAACCCAGGTCCCTCCCAGGTCTAACCCAGGTCTATCTCAGGTCTAACCCAGGTCCCTCCCAGGTCTAACCCAGGGATATCTCAGGTGTGTTTCAGGTCTATCTCAGATCTAACTCAGGTCTAACCCAGGTCTATCTCAGGACTAACTCAGGTCTAACCCAGGTCTAACCTCAGGGCTAACCCAGATCTAAGGTCTGACCCGGTCTCTTGTGCCACAGCGGTCCAGAACGAGCGTCAGCCGCGCTCCACGGCTCAGGTGCGGCTGGACTCCATCGACCTGGACCCGGACAAGGAGCACCTGGCCACCACCCGCGACGTCACTTCCTGCTCCACCTCCTGCTCCTCCTCGGCCGCCTCCTCCTCCGTGATCACGTGGCCCCACATCACTTCCTCCATTAGCTCCTCCTCTTCCTCCCAGCGCAGCCTGAGCCCGCAGAACGGCCACCGCTTCATGGCCAGCCTCATGACGGCCGAGACCTGCGCCAAGCTGGAGCCCGAGGACGGTGAGGAGGGTGACCTTTGACCTCAGAGGGTTGGGCCCGTCAGGAGCAGAGGGCAACACCAGAGAAACCTCATAAACGGCGTTAGCTTCCTTAGCATTAGCCATCAACCATGTTTTCAGCTTTTGTCAACCATCGAGCACATTTAGGGGATATCAAAGCCTGGTTATAAATCATTTCTGAATATACAGACCGTTTAAGATTTTACTTTAGATAAAAAATAGTGTAGAAAAGTGTCCTCCGAGGTCAATGCTACATTATATTTAGATAAGTTTCTGCTTTTTGTGGCGCCAGATACACATCAAGAGGCCACTATACCACAGACACGATAATAAATGCCATAAAACAGATGTGTCATACCTCACTATACTTTAATATAGGGATGGGCTTCCTTCATTTGTATTGGGATAGAATATAGCATCAACCTCCTAGGACACTTTTCAACACTATTTTTTATCTAAAGTAAAATCTTGACGTACTCGATGGTTGTCAGCAGCTGAAAACATCTGGTTTGTTCATACCATTGTTTGGTGGCTAATGCTAACAACTATAGGGAAATTCCATTGAACAGGATAACAGTCGGTGAAAACCTTAAAGAGCTAAGGCTAAGGCTAAGGCTAACTGTACGTATGTGTCAGGATCGAATGATGTTTCTATGACTTCTATGGCTGACCCCAGAGAAATCTTAGCAACAGGAACTGAGCCTGTTTGTAGAACGGCAAAAAAACGTCAGATATACATGCACATGTGCAGACGTTTCAAATCTTTTGGCCCATTTCCTCCAAATTAGGTTTTCCTTACACTCTTGAACAACATATGCACTTTAGTAGGTCCCAAAGACTCCACACTTTCAAGTTATGGACATTTGGATGTTTTGAAGGTTTTTTTTTTCCAGAAGGCTTTGTTCATGTCTAATCCCTGCCAGATTTATTGACCTTTGAACCTTTGCCTTTGCTGCTGCAGTGGACGAGAACATCGACGTGACGAGCAACGAGCCCGAGCGGTCCTCCGAGTACCCGCTGTCGCTGTACCCGTCCAGCTCCGAGAACATCTACGAGACCTCGGCCCGGCTGCTCTTTATGTCCGTCAAGTGGGCCAAGAACCTGCCCGTGTTCTCCAACCTGCCCTTCAGAGACCAGGTACTGACCCAACAAACCAACTGAGAGACCTGGACTGTGTTCCAATGTCCACTTTCGCCTTGATATTAGTGCTTATTTGATCTTTTAGTGACCCAGCAGCTATAGGCGGTTACCATAGCATCTTTACTTTCCACTACAATGGAAAGATGCTCCAGGATCAATGGTCTTCTCTGGTGACGGACCCTCTCCATGGGAACATTAACCAGAAACCTTAGAAATCAAATCAATGAGACCATTGTGATGGAAAGTAAAGGTTCTATACTAACTATCCATAGCCCCATGATTACTAAAAGGTCAAATATGCACTAATATAAAGGTTTTATATATATTTAGGTTGGAAAATGTAATTTATAATTTGAGAATTGCCTCATGGGCCCGATTAAAACTCCAGGGGGATGAGTAGAATGCATGGTGGGAGTTTTTTATTCTTTTTTTTCCTCCGGGCATTTGAACACAACCATATTCAAATGCACTTTAGAGCTTTTATAGAACTGTAAGCACAGGGCAGTAAATGCTGGTTGTTTGTAGGTGATCCTGCTGGAGGAGGCCTGGAGCGAGCTCTTCCTGCTCTGTGCGATCCAGTGGTCGTTGCCCCTGGACTCCTGCCCCCTGCTGGCCGTGCCCGAGCTGTGCGGGGCCCAGGGGAAGGGGGGCTTCGGGGCCCTGGACCTCCGGCTGCTGCAGGAGGCCTACACCCGCTTCAAGGCTCTGGGCGTGGACCCCACAGAGTTCGCCTGCCTCAAGGCCACAGTGCTGTTCAAACCAGGTCGGAACAACACAATACAACACAATACAACACAATACAACACAATACAACACAATACAACACATTACATCAATGTCGGCTCCAGTACAGTTTATTATTTATATTATTTAAATGGATAAATATCGTAATTTCCCAATATCCGCTGACTGAGATCTTTCTATAGTCTGGTTTTTCAGCCAGGCACTAACATAAAGTACAATAATTTGATTTAAAATAAACCATAATTAAATACTTTTTTATTGATCCAATCACAGTGTTGCTGCATTACTCCATAAAAGTAATTTGACTACTGATTACTGATTTCTATTCCATAAAAGTAATCAAGTAACTTTTTCATTGCTGTATTCCAAAAGTAATCTTTTTTATCATAGACAGTGGAGGAAAAAGTACAAATACAAGTACATGGCTAAAACTAAATCTATGGAGTCCTCTCTCTCTCCTGTGACTGTGACATTGACCTCAGTGCGTTCCTCTGCAGAGACTCGAGGCCTGAAGGACCCGGAGCAGGTGGAGAACCTCCAGGACCAGTCCCAGGTGATGCTGGGACAACACGACCGCTCACACTACCCCAACCAGCCGGCCAGGTACTTCACACTCATATACACGTACTACAGTGTACTGCAATATACTACAGTACATCCAGAACAGCAAAGCCTAAGCCCAGAACAGTGCTCTAGTCTTTATAGAAATGTTGGTAACAAAAATACTGATCACAAATCCTCGAAATCTTGCTCAATAAACCGTAAATATGTGTGTTGTAGGTTTGGGAAACTGCTGCTGCTGCTGCCGTCTCTGCGCTTCGTCAGCTCAGAGCGGATCGAGCTGCTTTTCTTCCACAGGACGATCGGGAACACGCCCATGGAGAAGCTGCTCTGTGACATGTTCAAGAACTGAAACAAATGTTCCATCTAGAACCTCCACACCTCCTCCAGACCTCCTCCAGATCTCCACATGTGAAAAGGAGACCATGGGAGCATAGGAACTTCCATAGATCTTCCATCACCCAGATCATCCAGACCTCCATCAAAACATCAGTATTTCATGAACTCATATTTGCATCCAGAAGTATTGCAATACATCATGAGGGACATCTTCTCATGTTTGCAGCGAACGGTAGAGTGACGTTTGAAAAATACTTGTTCATTTGTGTGGAGGAAATGAAGTACATGAATTAATAAATTATATATAAATATATAGACGTCATCATGTTTTGCAAAACGTTTTAATTTTTTTACTGCTTACATTGATTTTTTTGAGAGAAAAAAAACTGAAAAGTGGAATTCTTTTATTGAGTGTTTTAAACAACTTTTTACGTAGAGGGAAAATTAAAGAATTCACTCAAAATGATAAAATTGTGAAAGGGGACATGTCATGCAGAATCAACTTTTTGGAAGTTTAAACCATGTTCCAGCATTCCATTGTCAAAAACAACAATCACATTCACACAGTTTGAGCACTTCATTTTGTACTTCCTGATTACAACTGCATCAATGTAAAAACCTGAAACATTTTATTGTCTATAATCCAGCATTATTATCCTTCTGAGTGTGTATATCAGGCCGTGCTGAAGCCACAAACAAAAATTGAAGTGAAAGATGTATTTTATAATGTGTTATTCCCATGGCTGCCAGCAGGACATTTCAAATTATAAAGCTTACAATATCAATACTCAGGCACCAAAATACTGTTTTAAAGGCTATTTTAGGCTTATTTGTTCCCATTGGCTATTTTTTATGTTTTTTTCCGCCATATTCTAGATAATGGAGCTGGCTCCAAACTATTGCATGAATGAGCTTCAGCAGAATTGAGAGCTGTTGCCTCGTCCTGTTCATTGATCTCCAGCAAACTAAGGCCCAGGGGCCAAATGCGGCCCGCAAAACATGATCAAGACTGATGTGCATCGGCTGAAAATGTGATTAATCAGTGTTTCACTGACATAAAGACTCTTAATGCATAACTACAGCTTATTTGTAGCTTTTTTGTAAGGATTTTGGCAATTTCTGTCTCATTGAGAATTGCACTCGTTTAAAACACCTCAAACTGCAGCTCGGTTGCATCATAAAGTCTGCCCACACCTGCTCTACAGTCTGTGCTCAAATGCATGATCCCCTTTAAAACAAATATGTATACAGTTGAGACAAAAATGATTAATACCCCTGACACCCTTTGTTAAAATGTAAATAAAAGCTCAGATATTTTTCCTCTCATGTTGCCTCTTGTGCATCGTTTTGTTATCTTCTGAGATTGTGTCATTTCAGGAATAAACTTGCTGGTCCAGGGTATGAATAATTTTAGACTCCAATATTTTTAAATAACATATCTCCACATATTCAACTATGTTCTGTCACTCCAGGGCTCTGTCTCTTCACATTGTGCTTGTAAATTATGTAGAAACAGTTTGTTCGTTGTGACATTTGTTCTGCTCTGGGATTATATCAAAACTTCAAAATAAAGTGTGATTTAAATGTTTTCATTTGTCTTCTTCTTTCATTTGTTTACAGGGAAATGAATCGACTTCTATTTGACTTGATACATTTCATTTTAAACATGTTCTGGAGTAAAACCACTAAACCAGCTAAATACCGCCCTCTGGTGGCCACGTGCTGCCTCCACTTTTAACACTTCTTTAAAAGCCTTGTTCTAGATATAATTCTTGTAGTTTATATATTCAGTTTGTTGTAAAAAAAAATATATACATATATACATTGTACTGTATTGATTTGTACTGTTTCCCTTGTTACCCCCCACAGCTGCAGGCCTGTCCACTCGGGTCAGCCTGATGTGGCAGAGTGGTCGTCCTGCCCCTCAGTGAGCAGCTCGTGGGTTCGAGCCTTTTTCTCGTGTCTCTCTCACATTTGTGTCGGGGTCAAAGGGCGCGGACACAAAGGCCTCTGTGTCCCAGACTTTAGGATTATCAGGTTGTGAAACAGCAGTCGCTCTGTGGAACCACATTAATCCTGCACCAACCAAACACACAGGGGACATGTGTAAAGTTACTACAATACAAGACAACAAGGCACATTCCTTATTACACTTTGTAATGAAATCAATTAATAACTATACTCTGAAGACAAATGTGTTGGTTTACCTAGAAACAGAACAAAACAAGGAAACAAAATGCAGATTACTCTGGAGTACATATGTCCAATAGACCCACAGTAACTAGTTACTCTCCAGTTTGACTCTTTAGCTCAGACTCCATGAGTGACAGGAACATGACTCCACATACAGTCTGTTCTATAGATTGAAGAAGATTAACTTACATTGGTGTGAACAAAAGATTATGATTCTATATGAAAAGTATTGGAGTGAAAAGTGTGTTGTGTTTTCATTTGTTTTATTCTTTTTGCTGCTCTCCAGCTTTTTCAAAACTCTAAAGTCTTGAGCTGCAGTTAATCAGCTTTCACCAAGAATGCACTGCTCTGAGAGAGACTCGGACCAGACCCCAGACCGGACTTTCGCTGGACCTGACCACAATCAGAGCAGGACTGACCCGGGACCTAACCGGGACTAAACAAGGACTGGACCAGGACTGAACCAGGACTAAACCAGGACTAAACAAGGACTGGACCAGGACTAAACCAGGACTAAAGCAGGACTGGACCAGGACTGAACCAGGACTAAACAAGGACTGGACCAGGACTGGACCAGGACTGGACCAGGACTGGACCAGGACTAAACCAGGACTAAACCAGGACTGGACCAGGACTAAACCAGGACTGGACCAGGACTAAAGCAGGACTAAACCAGGACTGGAACAGGACTAAAGCAGGACTAAAGTGGGACGAAAACAGGAGTAAACCAGGACTGGACCAGGACTAAACCAGGACTGGACCAGGACTGAAGTGGGACTCAAGCAGGACAAAAGCAGGACTATACCAGGACTGGACCAGGACTAAACCAGGACTAAACCAGGACTGGACCAGGACTAAACCAGGACTGGACCAGGACTAAAGCGGGACTAAACCAGGACTGGACCAGGACTGGACCAGGACTTAAACCGACTAAATCGGGAGTAAGTTGGTCTAACCCAGTTCCAGACCAGGACTGAAGCGGGTCCAGGATGAACAGCAGCGCGCAGCAGTCGGAGCCGTTCGATTACTCGTACTACGAGTATCCGGACTGGTACTCCAACAACAACGAGCCGACCAAGCCCCCGAAGGAGTGAGCCCTGCTTTTCTACTCATGTTTCAACTCATGTTTCTACTCATGTTTCTACTCACATTCTACTCATGTTTCTACTCATGTTTCTACTCACATTCTACTCATGTTTCTACTCATGTTTCTACTCTCATTTCTACTCAAGTTTCTACTCATCTTTCTACTCATGTTTCTACTCTTGTTTCTACTCATGTTTCTACTCATGTTTCTACTCATGTTTCTACTCATGTTTCTACTCATGTTTCTACTCACATTCTACTCATGTTTCTACTCATGTTTCTACTCTCATTTCTACTCAAGTTTCTACTCATCTTTCTACTCATGTTTCTACTCTTGTTTCTACTCATGTTTCTACTCATGTTTCTACTCATGTTTCTACTCATGTTTCTACTCATCTTTCTACTCATGTTTCTACTCATATTTCTACTCACTTTTCTACTCATATTTCTACTCACATTCTACTCATATTTCTACTCATGTTTCTACTCTCATTTCTACTCACATTCTACTCACGTTTCTACTCATGTTTCTACTCATATTTCTACTCATGTTTCTACTCACATTTCTACTCATGTTTCTACTCATGTTTCTACTCATGTTTCTACTCATGTTTCTACTCATATTTCTACTCATGTTTCTACTCATGTTTCTACTCATGTTTCTACTCACGTTTCTACTCACATTTCTACTCATGTTTCTACTCACATTTCTACTCATGTTTCTACTCACATTCTACTCACTTTTCTACTCACATTTCTACTCATGTTTCTACTCACATTTGTA